>CAEFZX010006745.1:0-75667 GCA_903066825.1 Alfaro cultratus
GCTAAAAGCTGCTGTTGCTCAACATGATCCATAATAACTTCCTACCTAAAACAAGTTGGAATTATTATTATTATTTTGCTCAGCAGTAAAAAGTGTCGACTTGTGATACATTTTTCATACGTTTTAATCATTGTGATCAGTAAAGCATATCTAATTTCTTCATGCTTTTCTTTCTGAAGGTATCGCAGGTCAGCTAGGTCTCCCAGATGAATTGTGGGGAATAAGTATCTGGGTTTTTCTAGGTGGTGGAGCTGGTACGTTTTCAGATTCCTTTGACATAAACTACTCTTTGACTACACTCCTGATGAATATTAGGAAAGATAATTGCATTAAATGTATCTTTAGATGCTGGTGGGAGCAGTATAAATACTGGTTATTTACCAGCCAAGTGTCCAGTTGCTTAAAAGCATCTCTGATTTATGCCATATTTATTCTCCAGAGACATGAGATGTAATAGATAATAAAAACTCTAAAATCTGATAACTTGATGATTTAAAGGAATCGTTTGGGATATCAAAAATCATACTGATTTAGTTCAAATATGTTTAAGTAGTTAGCTTTGAATGAAACAACCTAATTAAATTTTTTAAATGTTTTGATCTGCACCACTGATATCATTTCTTATCATCTTCATCAGGTATCGTTATATTGCTGATCATTATTGTCATTGTTTGCTGCATCCGAACTAAGAGAACAAGGAAACTTCGCCTAAAAGGTAACAAATCTTATTCCTATTGTCAATCATGTCAATAGTCTCGTCATGAAAGGCTGATGGAAGCAGCTGTGACTCATGTAATGATCTGGAAAAACACCAACACTCGCCAGTCTTCTTATTAAAACCTATGGAGCACCGCAAGGCCCTCTGTTCGGGACATTATTGCTTTATGGTCAAATTCTACGTGTTATTTTTAAAACAGAAACATGTTTCTTCTGCTTACAACCAATTCAGTTTTATTGAAAAATAATCCTGCTTTGAAATCTTTATGTGTTGTCTATTGATCTAGAGCAATATAATCCTAGCGGAACCAAAAAGATGAAAGCTAACTTTTTATATTTCACTAGGAGACAAAAAAAAACAATAATAATTCATGGATCTGAAAAAGCCAATCAAGTTTCCTAAGCAAATATTTTGTAGATTTAAATTAAGTCTCATTGAGATTCTTCTGTTCATATTTTTTGAACAGATGAGGAGGAGCTCCGTTTGGAGTGGACCAACACCAATCACCGTCCCAATCATCCACCTCTTCCTGACCATCCTCCTCCTCATCATCCCAACCGTCACCATCATCATCATCACCACCAGCAGCAGCAGCAGCAGCAGCAGCAAGAGCAGCAACAGGCACCAGGCAACACCGGCCCTCGACAGAGCCGCTCCAAGCAAAACCGCCAGCCTCGAGCCCGAGCCCCTGAACCCAACAGCCAACCTCAGCCCAGCCCACGGAGAACCGGACCGGTAGGAGCCACTCGGTTCCTTCAGGGCTGTAGTTCTGACTTTGACTGGATTGTTAAGATTCAGTTTTTACTCGGCACTGAAACATTTTCTTCTAAAGAAAATGTTTAGAAGAAAATCTGAGCCTGTGTGTCTCCAACTGGTATATATTTGTTTTTTGGTCTGACCTTTTGGTTTTCACTTCCTTTAGGCCCAGAAACCTGCCAGTGACGCCGATGACGAGCAGCCTCCTCCTCTTCCTCAGCCCAGGAAGAAAGGCCCCAAAACTCAACTAGATTAAAAATCGTCCGAGTTCGCTGCTCCACTTTAATGTTTTGTTTTTTGTTGTGTGTGTTCAAACTAAAAAAACTTCAGTTCGTGCAGATTAACAAACTACAACCTGCGATGTCGTTGAAAAGCTTTAACGCTGAACTCAAACTAAAAATGTTCAAACTCTTTCTGACTAATATTAAAATGTCACTTTTGATATTTTCTGCAGAGGATAAATGAAGTTGAGGATCAACTTTCCCATATATTGAGGGGAACGTCCGTTCCTTAACAAACTTTACTGTTTTACTTGAAGGCACTTATCTAGTTAGTATTTAATCATTCATCAATCTCCTACAGTCAGTGCTGTTTTCATACATCAGCTAACATGTAAAGCAATGACTCATCAAGACTAAAAATGTCCTTTTAAAGAGGTTTCTGGCCGTTTTAAACATAATTTTAACCATCTCTCTGTACATATTCACATCTACTGCAAAATTAGTTGCGTAATTCCTACATCAAGAGTCTTTGCATCAATAAGTCAAGTCCATGTAACTAAAATAACAGCAATAAATGACATAAATAGCATCATATATTTTAATAAGTTAGATTACTTTTGCAGTATTATGAATAATTTATGCTTTTCTGTATATTTGAAACTGATCATGTCATTTTTGTTTGTTTTAAATATTGTCAAAACCAGGAGCATCTCATGCCGGCCTACTCAGATCTATATTTTTAACTTTTTTTATTTCCCAAGAGAAAATGAAAACAGAACCTTCTAGGGACAGATTGAAATGGGAGACGTAATTTGTGGATACATTATTCAGTTGCTGCGTCAAACTATGTGAGAGTTTCATATATTTTAGGAAAGCAAATGTTGCATTTATGTCACGTAAATTGTTCCCACATCTTCTGGTATTCCTGAAGGCTCCAGCTTATTGCTGCGCTTCCATTGAGCCAAACTATCTAACTTTAGTTTCCAGATTTGTTTGTCTTTGTCTGCTTCTGTTTTCCATTTAAATGCTGCTTGCGGTGCATATTCAGGTACATTTATGTTGTTCCGAGTTTTCCCACGTGATGACATGATTTGTGACTTGCCTTCACCTAGTGATACGTGTTGTTATGTACAAAAGACAAAAGGATTTCAACCTCCATTATTTGTCTTGATTGTCTTTGTTCCATCATTGCATGCTGTAATTTTTTGTTCTATTTTTTATTTTTAAAAGTACAAAAAATAAAAAAAAACATATAGCATGGTAGCAACTGCGATTTGACCTTTTTTCAGACTGACATTTTCACCTTTGCAGGCGGCTTCATTTTCAGGTTGAGTGTGCAGCCCGGTGATGTCTGCATCTTTCACCATATCCTGTGCATTTTTGCTGAAAATGTGTTTGTGGTTTGCTGCTCTGTGTGCATTCGCAGCGCGCCGAGTGCAAGATCGCTATCGTGCTTTTGTGTCGACGTGGAGATGTTTTCCTGCAATGGGAGCAATCATTTTGACCGCCATTCACATTGTTGTTTTGTTTTTTTGTCCCTTTGCGTTCTGATTACCGGTGAGACTCAAAATGATCTGGTAACTTGGAAGGAGTTAGTCACATTTGGTGCGTTGGGCTTAAATGCTGCTGCACCCTGCATCTCAACACCCACACACAAGAGACTTTGTCATCCAGTGACAATGTTTAATTGTGTTCACACTTTTCAACAAAAAAAAAGAACAAAAAAAACAGAAATAGCATCTTTAAAGGCTGTGGTATTCACAGTTTGCATGTCGCTATAGAGAAACAATTAAGCCCCACAAAGATCAATGCAGTTGTTTTCTATAAGTTAGCAACGGTTTCTTTGACATTTTTCATCCTTTCTGAAGATAATTTAGACGTTTCTACGCTTATATAGAGATAAGATAATATTCTATGCTGGAAGATGGTGGTTTTCTTTGTTTTAAAAGCATCATTTGAATACTTAACCACCGTTAGCTGTGAAGAGACTGTCATCTGCATAACACTAATGCCTTTAGTTTCTCACGGTCAAAACCTTAGTCAGTGAAGTAGTTTTTTTTTTATTTACAGTGTGGCACATTTTGCAAAATAAATAACAAATATTTATGCTTTTGTATTTTTTTTTTAAATCATTTATACAGCCATGATTAGCATACATTTTTACGCAGCCAGAGTTGTATTCATGCTGGAGGAGATTCGATTGTTTCATTCAGTTTGATGTCAGCATGTAAATCTGTAGCTGCAAACAGATGCATAAAGGGAATATCATCCACATAACATGGCAGGTTATGTTTTGATGACTTGAGGAAGACCAGAGGGCCAAAGCATAACTTTTTATGCTTATTTTTAGGAAATGTTGCTACTTCTCCTGGAGGACGATGACTGTGACTAATGCGAAGAAAATATTTAGTCAGCAAAGAAAAGTCCGAAAGTGAACACATAAGCTGGGATCTGCAGAAAGAGGAACCTTCCAGAACTAAGGTTTTATGCAGAACCATTTCTTGTTGTTGATGCATTTCCATCTAGGAAGAAACATGAAGCTTGATGGGAGCACTCACTCCCTCTGGTGGCGGCTTTTCTGAACTGCAGCAACACAAGGAAAGAAACAACTTGAGGTTAGTAGAAATCCTACAAGACATCAGGAATCTTCTAATAGCTTTTTTCAACCTGCAAAGTCAACACACACACACTTATACTGTCAGCATGCATCTTTCTAATCATCCACATAAAAACAACATTAGGAATCACATTTTATTTTACAGTTTGGATTTTCTGACAAGCATTAAGTGCAAAGTGAGTGTAAGAAGTTTCAGGTGGTGAAAAGCCACACACACTTGGACGTATTTGATTTTTTTTCTGCTTCCTGCGTTGAAACCAAAGGTGTCGAGGTGAGACTGGTCCGCTGAACCCTTTGAGGGTTGAAAAGTGCTCTATGGGCTGATGTCATTTCCTTTCATTTCATATTTGTGTTATTTTTTATTTTTTAAATATAAAAACAAAACTCTCTGGTGGAGTATCCAGAGAGAAATATTTTCTGAATAAACTTTTCAAACTACATGTGAGATTCTTGGTATGTGTGTAATTTGGTTTTTGTCAGATAACTTGTAAATTCTGCAGTCTCCGGGAATATACAGAAATGCTTACCAGAACATTTTTGATACAGATTATGACAAAGGGACATTTTAATATTTAGAAAACAAACTTTTTCTTAACTTTAAATAGACTGACTCCCATTGTAGATAACTACCAAAAGATTCATAAAGGCAATATCATCAGTGCCTTTCTGTTTTGATCACTACGGACAAAAGAGCGTTATGACAGGTCCTTCCTCCCATGGCTGCTTCCAACAAACTACAAACATGTTTTTTTCATTTCTTGTAAATAATCTATTGTTTTACGCACTAATCTATGTGTAATTTAGCTTAATTTTTTAATAAATTATCCTACTCAGCTTCACAATTCTCTGAATTTTAGTACACCATTGTTAATAACTGCACACTGTGCTGTTCTTACTTTATTTGTACCAGTTTCCTGGTTTATGTCTCTTTCTCTCTCTCTTCTTTCTTCGCCATTAATTGCAAACAAGATTTACTCATTTGCAAAAAAGTTCTTATAAATGAAGCTTTTATCCTTCATTGATAAACGAATTTTTTGAAGCCCATGTTGATGCATTTCAGCAATAATTCAGAAACATTGACCACTCATTATCCTGGAGGACTCACTCCCTCTGGTGGCCGTACGTTTGAACTGCACAGACGCGATACAAATGGGGAAAAAAAAAAATAAAAAACGATTAAAAAGTAAATAAAAATAGTTATGAAGCAACTTTGATTTATTGACAGAAAAGTATAAGCCAGTATCTCTGGGTTGCATTCAAAAATCTTATTGTGTCCAAAATCACAGAATCATAAATAAACAGCAAATGTAAACACATTGTGGACGTCATTTTGGTTCTAATTTCAGATTTTCTGGTGTTTTAAGCATTTCTTTTGGAAGGATTTCAATAAATATATAGGCTTTGATGAATTCTAAAAGCAGAATTTAGTGCACAAGTTTAGATTTGTTTGGTGATTTGAACATTTTCTGAGGATATTGGAAGATCAGTCAAATAGAGAAAAATGAGGCTGTAGTGTTGCACAACTTGTTCATAGCCAGAAGGTGGCGATCTAACGTCATATCAGCTGCGCTCTGAATCATCACAGGTGTATCAGAGGTGCTATCTTATGAATGAACTGTTCAGCTTTGCCTCACATTCATTTAAATCTGTTTTAATATGTCCTATTCAAAGTATGTGGATAAATAAATCAGATTGCGTCGAAAGCCTCTGTGTTTTGTTTGCTGTGTTGCAGCAGATGCCAAATTGTAGAGACTGGATTCGCACACACACTAACACACACGTCGTGAATAGGATAAGCAACCTTTGACCCTGAGGTTGCAACCCGAAACTCCTCCTCCTCCTCTGCCTGCAGAGAGGCTGACTGAGGCATGAACTTTGACCCGTGTAGCGGCTGTGGGTAAATTCCCAGCATGGGCCTAACCGCAGGACTGGAGCTGACAACAGGAGTGCGTCATCACTGGAGAAAAGGGCGGCCGTCAGAGAGAAAGTGAAACATGGCAGCTTGGCTTGCACAACAACCGTCATCTTGGAATCGTCTTACATTAGGATGAGAAGTGTGTGTTTTCCAGAGAGTGAGCTGCCGGCCCGCACCATCACACTGCCTCCACCAAAAACTGTCCATTATAGTGTACTAATGTGTTTCTGTGACAATTGTGGCTCCATATATGAGGTAAATAAACTGGATTTCCAATGAAATATTGCTGACACTAAGCAATAAGTAACATTTTCAACTAAAAGTAGCATTACTTCAACATATTTTTACTCAAGTAAAAGTAATTTTAAAAAAGTCTACTCAAGTACTAACTGATGAAATGATCAATTATTTAATATTTGAAAATGACGTCATCAGATGGACCAAAACTGATATTTTGAGGAGCAAAATGACAATAATTAGGATAAGTAACAAAAAATAACAATTTAGTCAAAAGAAAAATTTTCTAAATCAGTTCCTTTCAATTAAAAAAAAACAAAAACGTATGAAATGTTAATAAAAACTGTAGATGTATGTCTGACATGTTTGTTTTCTCATTCAGTGGTGAGACTAGAGATACTTCATAATAAAATTACTCAAGTAAAACTTAAAAGCGCAGCGTAATAACAAAAATACTCTTAAAAATAAATGTTTAAATGTAACTAGTTATAACCCAACTTTTGTCGATTAGTAATAATGTCATGAAAAGTGCCAGTAGCTCCACCTGGGATCCTCCCTGCTTCCTCCTTGCTCACCTAACTTCCGGCCTCTCTCTCTCTCTCTCTCTCTCTCTCTCTCTCTCTGTCTCTCTCTCTCTCTCTCTCCGTCCCTCCTTCCTTCCCAATCAGCCCTAGTCAGTCTCTGGATGTGTCTGCTTCGTTCCCACACTATTAAAAGCAGCTCAGTCATGTCAGCGTGTGGAAAATCGTGGGAACGCTCTCGCCGGCTCCTCATTTCTCTGGATTAGGACACGCCGGGTGTGCGCTCGTTTTCCGGGCTTTCAGCGGCGTCGCTCGGGGTGTGTGCGGAGCGCGGCGGACCGAGCGCCAAGAGTTTCATTAGGGTTTGACCCTCCATCTGCGGGAGGGCTGGTTTTTCTTGTCCCAGCACAGGACAAAGGACGTGGGGAAATTAAGGACTAAAGGGGGACAGCAGAGCAGGAGAGTGGAGAACATGGAACCCGGTTTCCTTGCACTCGCCTTTGGTCTTTTATTCATCGGTAAGATACCTCTCTATTTGCTTGCTTGTTAATGACTGATTAACTCCTATGGCTCGTGCCAGACTGGAAGTCATACGGAATCCCCTTTGGGAATATGCGAATCTAAACTCTTTTGCTATTTCGCACGCTCATTAGTTAGTAATTAAGTTATTCTAAACACAATCGCCATTGATACAGTCCTTCAGACGATTCGGCGTACACTAGAAGTGTAATAATGTCTTTATTTGAATAAATTTTAAACTTAAACCACTGTTACCTGGTGGTAGCGGCTCGTAAGCGCTTCAAATTTTGGAAGAAAAGAATCAGCGACTGCAGCTAAATAACAGTGAAATTGGGCGTGTTTTATCGTTGTTTGTTGTTTTTCTTTAACCCGAACTGACAATGAGAACCACAACGCAAAATGTAAAGCAATACGTTTTAGTTTATACTAACCATTATGCAAATAGAGGGAAATAATCTAAAAATGCTGTTGTCCTAAATGGAATTTGGTGCATGAGAAATGATCAGCTAAGTCTTAAATTCATGACTGACAAACATGTAATATTACAGTGGAACCACTTTCTTTTGGTTTTGATCACATCTGCCAGTAAAAGAAACCGAATACGACTCTAATCAGGTATTAATACCTTTTATATCTGCAATATGCCTGAGTTAATGAAAGGGTATTGCATTTTCTGCATTTTAGGGTTTTAAAAGCGTTTCTTGTTATCAGGTGCTGCAAACCTTTTTAGATTTTAAAGGCAGAAGTTGACTACAACTAATGTTGAGTTAAATATCCACATTTTTATTGTCCTTTATTGTATTTAATGACACAAAGTTGGGGGAAAAAAATTGAATAAAAACGCACACTGAACTAAAATGATAACATTAAATAACTGGAAAATGAGCAGAATTCTTTGTTGTCTATTCTTACTAAAGAAAAATAAAAAATAACCAATGTTTAGTGGTTTCGGGTTTATCACTTGTATGTTTTAGATGTAAGAACATCTAAAACAATCTATTTTATCATAGAGGTGTCATTAAGGGCATAATCAGTAAATGTGAGAAAGTAATGTCCATGTTGTGCTTTACTTAACCAAAGTCAGGTGACAAACTCATCAACTTCTGAACTTACAGAGTCATCAGCAAAACATGAGTAGAGCAGATTCTGCAGTTAATCTACAGGCATAAATTGGGGAAATATCTCTTAGCAAAGTAAGATTATCGCCTCGCACTTACTTAAACTTCACTTCTACACATCCTGTTTCTTTACTGTCTGCAGTGAGATGTTATAGTTGTTGTGTTTTCCCTGTTTTTGGTTATTTTCTCAGGCTAACCTTTCATTAGCCTGTCGGACTGCGTTTCCCTCGAGGCCAATTTGTCCAGAGTGAGGGGACAGGGCCCCATTAGCCAGCCTTTAGTCAAAGCGAGCTGGCCTCTGTGATGAACTGCATCGTTTGTTTCTGTTTCGCCAACACCGCCTCTGTCACCGCGGTTACAGTCCAGCCGCTGAGCCGGTTTTACCCTGCAGGAGACAGACAGACCAGGGACTTGTTACCTGGCCTACCTGAGTGCTGAAGTCGCCATATGCTGATGGCCATCACAGTGGGCGAGAGCAGGGGAGAGTCGGCTTAAATTAGTTCAGGGAAAGACGATCATATGTTCCCGGCACGCACTCGGTTTTGCATTTCTGTACTTATGCATGCACCAGATCTTGCAGAAGCCGCAGCTGTGATCTTTAGCTTTTAAAATACAGTTTAATACTGCTCACAGCATTTTATTTTCCTTTTTATCTGCCCTGGAGTATTCGTTCCTGTTTTGTGGTTGCCAAAATATCACACATACAGTCAGATTCACATGAGAAAGAAGAAGAAAAAGAAGACTTCTGCTGGTCAGACTTCTGCTTTAATGTCGCTGCCAGACTGTATAATTTCTCTCCTGAAATAAACCCGAGTGCATCAACACAGCTTTTTAGTCATTCGTGGCCTGAATCCAGACTCTAACAAACAGATTTTGATGATCCTGTCGTGTTTTCTCACATTTTCCTCCAGAATCAGCATAAAAAATAATTCTAATACCGATCAAGTTTTCAGGTGATATGTCTGCAGAAACCAATAGGGATCAGGCTTTCCTTCGAGCTGCAGGAATCTATAAAGTGAATGTTTTCAAATTCTGTTTTTTCTAAAATGGTTGGCTTGGTTTTACAACCGTATTTATGTTTATTTAATGACCCCGGGGTCAGGCTGGCAGCGCCGTTCACAGTAAGAACTGCTAAAGTAGAGCAAGCACTTTTGGTCAGAGTTAGAAAGTGAGCTTAATGAAAATAGAATAAACACTCTGTGTAGCCGTTTGAGCCAAATTTGGACCTATTGATTGTGAACTCAAATTACATATATATGTATAAAAAAAATAAATCATTGACTTCATTTTTAGCTTTCCGCTCAAATCAGATTGGAAAATCTAAATTGATAAGAGAGGAATTGTGTGGGTAAAACATGCAGCTGCCAGTCTGGCTTATCAGGCCTTGGTTTGCTTCTAACTGAACAAACAGTGTCTGCCTGAAGGACACGGCTGCTCTGTTTACCTCTGCCGCTACTGTTGAAAATTTGCCTCAACTTTTTATATTTTAAAAAGTGTAGGGGGGAAAAAGCACCAAAAAAAGCCCATTTGAGCTGTGATTGTTTAACATCACGGCCCACGCTGGATTTGCTTCCTTCGCCGTGTGAATCACGCTGTGGGCATGCTAAAGGCTCAGCAGCTAAAGAGTTAAAGATGAATCCGGCTATGGGGCACCTTCAGCATGCACCGGGCTTCTTATTTTACAACATCTTGACTCCTTGGAAGCAGAAGAAGCCCACACTCTGCAGGCTCACAGAAATAACAGCTGGCTCCCTTCCATGAGCGCCAATAGAGACGAACTCCTCTTTATGTGGGCATCTTTAAACCAAAACCAGTTTAGTTTTCAGCTTTAGACCCAACGAGGACAATCAGATGGTAGCAACTCTGCATTTAGCATCTAGACAAGGTGAAGATTTTTAAAGCATCCTACTGTGTTTTTTTCCAGTTAAAAAATGTTTAAAGTTGACTTTAAGTTTGAAAATATGACTAAATAATTATGTCAATGTGTGGAACGGTAAAGACAGGAAGTGGTTACACAGTTTCAATAAGTAATAATAAACAAAACACCCGACCTCAATCTATATGTGTTCACATAATTACCACGCTATGTTGCCATAGAGATTCTTTAACCCGTCTTTGCTTTCACAACAAAAACAAAAAACGAAGTATAATAAACAAACAATGCTCAGCCTGGTGGGGGCACTAATACAGCCTGGCAGCCGCCAGGCTTATCACACCTCAAGGCAAACGCTGGATGTGGAAAAAATCTGTGAATGCTGCTGTGTGTTCTGGATGATGTGTTCAGTTTGGACCAAAATCTCTCAAGAATGTTTAATGTTTTCAGTAAAGAACTAAAAAACTTCTGGAGGAGAAGAGTTGTCCAGCTGAATAGATTTAATCATGTTTTCTAGAATACTTTGAATATCATGTTGGAGCAGCTCTGTTAGGTTAGATCTGATTTGTTCTTTTTCTTAGACTTTTGTTCATCAATTCAACATCTTTCTAATTGTGCTGCTAGATGGGAAATTTAAAATGTTGCAAAAGCAAATGAGGTGGGCTAGCAGTTGGGTAACAGCTGACGTCATCCAGGTCAAGTTACTGTTGAATATTGTGTCATCTGACCAGATACTAAGTTGTTAGCATGACTGTCGTGACTCAACTGTCTTTAGTCAGAAGCCCGTTTTGATTTGTTGGAAGGCTGACTGCTATCAGAGATCCTTTCTGCTCGCAGCATCGCCATCCTCAGTTACTTTTTGAAGATATTTGGATGCTATGAATTACAACGACATTCGTGATATAGAGTATCTTTGAGTTGAATGCAACACACCCACTGTACTGTGCAAAAGATTTGCACCTGGTTTGAGAAAAGCAGCAAAAGTTCAAATGAAGGTTTTTAAAGAGCGTCAGAAAGCCTGCAGATGTATTCACCTCAAAAGGCCACCTCAAAAAATTACGTCAAAGTGTGACTTCTTAGAACGAAACTGGAACAAATTGAGGGATGAGTCAGCATAATGCGTCAGAATCTGCGCACAGAAAGTTAAAAAGTGCAGCCCATGCTCCACTGGCTTTAGCATCATGTCATTACGAACGTCCCTGGTCGGTGTTTCCCTCAGGTCACAACAAGCCCAGCCTGTGTCGAGTCTTGGTATCTGTTGTACGTGTCGAAACAGAGTTACGGTGTGAGAACATCACCCGCCTCCCTCTGAAGTACAAAACTCCACCTGTGAGCCGTTCAGGGAGCCACAGGCTGACTTTACCTCGTAATTTCTCCGCATTTTGTTTGTAGCTTGAACGAACAAAACGCCTTACAGAACCCCGCATAAACATCCACAAATCAACTTTTAATTTTTACCATGGATAATATGGGTGTTAAGTGCCACACAAGTCTCTGTTGCGTATTAAAGGGTTAATCTCTGGTGTTTTGTCCGTCCTTGCAGGTGGATGCTCGGCCCGTGTGGTGACGGTGTCTCCTGGTCCGTTAATCAGGGTGGAAGGTCAGCCAGTCTCCATCAGGTGTGACGTCAACGACTATGGAGGACCTAGTGAGCAGGTATTGTCAAAAAAATTTTGCTCTGTCAAAAATGATTAACCACAGTGATGCTGGACGGTTGTTTGATTAAATGAAGAAGCAGGATCAGAAATCGGCGGTTCGCCGACTGAACGTCAGTGTCTTCCTCCTCTGCCTTGCAGGATTTCGATTGGGAGATGTCCAGGGACGAAACCGGGCCAAAGATTCGAATCATCTCCACCTTCGAATCGGGCTTCTCGGACCCTTTGTTCAGCAGGCGTGTCGCGTCCGGTGACATCTCGGTGGTGCGACTCCAGGACAACGAGGCGGAGCTAAAGATTGCCGAGGTGAAGCTGACGGATTCCGGTTTCTACCTCTGCCGAACGCCGAGTACCGACCCGACCACCAGCGGCAACTACAACGCTCAGGTCCAGCTCAGGGGTAAGAAGGGAAGAAATCTGAGTGAAGTCAACATTTTTCCAATAAACTCTGTCCAAGCATCCCCACATCATACTGCTGCCACCACCATGTATCACAGTAGGGTTTTTACAGAGCTGGTTTTCTGCCACACATAGCTGTGTTGGGTCATTTAGCAGCTTTTTCCATCCCTCACCAGCGCTTTGCTAACTATCTATTTATATCCTCCTGCAAACACACTGTGTGAACGCTGGTTTTAGACAATTACTGGCCTGCACACAGACATGGAGCACACACTCTGGTGGTGGAGAACAGATGTCAGGTGGGAGGACTTGGCTTGTGTCAAATTAGAACCAGGGAGATGGAGATTTGGAGAGAATCTAAATGACATTGTACGACTGAAAACGTTGGACGAAGCTGCATCATTCAGCACAATGAGGGTTTATTTTTCCAATTAATTTCTAATTTTGTAGCATTTTTGCAACTTAAAAGCACGCAGGTTCAGCTCATTAAGTTGCAGACACTTTAGATCCATTGCAAGGATTAGCACTAAGTGTGCTAAATGTTTTCAAAGTTAGCAAAAATGCTGAACTCCTAATCAAAACATTAGCTTGTCTATTAGCGGGTTAGCTGAAGTGTGACCACCACTTGTTTCACAGTAACCTTGTTGATTCTGGTGAAAAGCCTTGCAAACGTTTATGCTACGTTGCTACGCTGGTGCTGCTTTGCATTTCAAAACATTTATTTTGTGACACCGTCATTTTGAAATTATTAATAAAAGCTTAAGGGGAGGTCAGGAAAGGTCAGCCAGGCCCTCTCACATTACCTAAGTCAAACTAAATACATACAGTCAATGCTGTGTTTGTGCTGCTAGCATTTTTCTGGGGTTTCCTTAATCGTAAAGTTATTACGTAATAAAGCCTGTGAATGCAGTTTGATGCATCTTGTGATTGTTGTTGATGTTTAAGCCGGATTGGACTCTAAACCAGGCTTTAGCCAAGACTTACAATTCTGCACTTTTTGTCTGGCTGTGCTTGTGCCACTGAGACAAAAGTGAAACTTTGAGCTGAAACAGAACAGGAACTTGGGAAAATACCAAACATGAAACTAAAATCACTTCAGAGAAGGTTCATGTTTAATACAGAACAACTCATTTAATTACAGAAACTGAACTGAAAATAAATCTACCTCAATTTGTTTGCATTTATTGTAAAGAGGAAGTATTTAGCCAGTAGGCCATAGCAACAACCAGTTCGGCAACAGTTTACGCTCCTGGGAAAGTACTTTTCTGTTTTTTCTTTTTTTAGCTGATGAATGACATTTGCGACTCAAACTCGATATGATCTCTGCCTGATCCCAGAGCTCAACTGCGACTCTTCCTCATCTGACGGCAAAACGTTGAAAACACAATCAGTATTGATTTGCACATGAGCGCCTCGGCGGATTCCGATTCGAGATAAAACTGTGACGAACTGGCTTGAAGCTTGGACCATTAACGAAGTTGACCATGCCGTCGCCACATATTTTCAGCTGTTTCCCCTTGGTTTTAATTGGCTTTCCGTTTCATAATTAATAACAAGCTTTCTGTTTCGTAGCCCAGGCCCTGAAAACCAAACCCTCTCCCAACTTAGTACATTTATTTCCTTTAAAGAAGCAAAAAAAAAAAAAAAACGTCTTGCGTGGGAGGAGAAAGACGGGATCTTTCTCTCTCGGAAGCCTACATTTTAAGAGATGAAGTGACGGAGAGCGTAATCAGACAGCAGGTTAGTTATCTCCATAATGCACCATCATGTTCAGCTGCTCTCTGCTTCCCAGCACAGCTCCCCAGACACCTTGTTAAATTTAGACCTGAATTAACAAGGCGGCCGTGTTTGCATGCGAGCGAGCTCGTCGTGTGCATGCTAAGCATATGTATTAGCATTCACAATGATTTACACGCAGGTATCTGCTCGCGCACTTCCAAGTCACGATTAGTTAGATTTCCACCAGTCGAGAGCTGAATATGAACACGCGTGGGGTCCTCGTTGCTACGCCGAGGATGTTTGGTTATGTAAGAACACGGGAAGTTTGCTGAGCCTTTTAGGCTAATTTTAATAGGCAGAACAAAACACAATTATTTGCACCTTCCTTGTTATGTGCAATAGATACTCGGCTCAGTGCAGCAGGTTTCAAAGAGTTCCTCAAACATCAAAATGGATCCATGTTACTATTATTATTATTATTATTATTATTATTATTATTATCTTTTGATAACTAACTTGAGCATCTTTGACGACTGAAAGGGATTAAGTCTCCAGGTCGAAGCATGCTGGACATTTTGGTGCCAAATTTAAAAAATTAATTTCCTGTTGCTACCACAAAGAAAATCAGCTTCTTGTTTTTTTGTTTTGTTTTTCTTTTTGGCTCGTTAAGCCTCATATTTTGTCCTACCATTCAGAAACCTGACTGGTCTATCCTTTAGGGTCTCTGGTATTGGCTTGGTTCCATTGACTCCATTCTTTTTTCTCGACTTCCTACAGTTTGTTGAGATTAGATGATCCTAAAATACTAACTACAGAATCGCAGAAAAGGTGAGCTTGACATCCTGGCATTTCAAAGTAATAAGATTACTGAAAGATTATCAGGAAAAACCAGGAGAGGGGCTTGTTTTTCTGATTTAATGAAGCTGTTATGTCTGTTTCCTGCTAGACAGCATTGTTTTCTCAAGTTGATGAAGTAACTTGAGGAAACAAGTTATTTCTCAGTTTATGATGCTAAAATAAACACTTGGTTAATATCTTGACAAGCTGATATAATGAGGCTGCAAGGAAGATGAAAATGAACTCCAGATCTTGAGATAATTAAACAGGAATCCCAGTAAATTAAATGGAAAGTATTGTTTTGTTTTGCTAGTAACATAAAAAATACCTTTTATGTGATATTTTTAGATGTTGTATGTTTTAGTAAATAGATCTAAATAAACCTGTGTTTTCATTTGGTGATATGAGTTGGACTAAAAAAAAAAAAATTGGAGTAGTGTTCTTTGTTTTTTCAAACCGAACGCATCCAAGCAAAGTCTGTCTTATGGGATGTAAATGTGCCATCCATGTAATTCCAACAATGCACAACTATGTTCTTCTTATTCTGGGCCATCTGCCTCTTGTTGGCCACATTTTCAACATGACTAGAATCGCTTTCCAAACCAGACAAATTTAGAGACGAAGCTCATGAACACTGGGAGCTGCTGGGACTTTGATGGGCCTAAAATAATGAGCTTCGTTCTCCAATGGAGGATTTACAATTTATTTATGTCGATAACATGCATTACATGGTTGTTGTTCACTGTAGAACAAAAACATCTTTTGTCACAAGATGTTTGAATAACTCAGATCCTGAGACAAAAAAACCTCCTGCTGTGATAAAACAAAATGAACGGCTTATCCATGATTTTGTTGATGACCGTTTGTTGTGAAACTGTAAATTACAATTTGTTGCAACTCACAATAATCATTTATATCAAGGATCCATTCAGTGATTTTATTTATTTTTTGCAGGGTTTGCTTTGACATAATTCAATTAAAACGTTCATAATGTGTTCATTGCTCTAAAATATATTTCCTCTTAAAACCTGAAAAAATGTTAAAACAGAAAAAAAAAATAATTTAATCTTAAAATGTTGAAACGGAAAACTGATTGTTTTCAGACGAGTGATTTAAAATGAGTGACTCATCCCTTTGCTTTTGTGCTTGTGACACATTGTGTTAAAAATCCAAACATGTTGGTGGAGCTAATGAAGCTGAGCCTGTGTGCAGACAGGCAAACCCTACTGTGAGGTTACCATTCGGCATTATTAACCCCCCGTATCCCCGCCGCTCACATTCCGATCCTCAAAGCATCCGTCTGTTCCCTCACTTTTCCCCGTTGCGAAACAATGAGATGTGGATTCAACTGAAAACGGTCGTAAAGGGAAGGAAGAAAAGACACCCCCGGTTTTTATCTTAGACTTCTCAAAGTGAGTCATGTGGTTGATTTCAGTAAGAAAATGCTCTTGGCCGTGTCACAGGCCGCTTTGTCAGAACCTGCTCGGACGCCGCCTGATCGTCGCTCTTAGCTGCGAATTCAAAACAAAACAAGTCCAGCATAAAAGAGTTGAGATAATGCTGTTGTGTGGAAGTGAAAGGGAGAGTTTATTGGGTTACCTGAGCACTCCCTGGGTGTGTTTTATGCTACACATGCAATCAGATGTTTACTCCCTTCTCCCGGAACCGTTTATTTACTTTGTTTCTGCTTTTAGCGGGTCATGTTACCGCAAGTAGATTTACCAGCAAGGCTTGAATTATTTCTTAATTTATTTCTTATAAGGTGTGTGAATTGTGTCTGGTTAAATGGAAAGCTGTTTAGTGATGTAGGAATGTCTAAAGGTCATCCTAGTTTATGAATTTATTGCTCCACCTCGTTAATGTCTCACCAACGGCTGAGACACTGAGTCATTACCCTTCAGTTTCTTCTGTGTATTGAAGACTTATTTAAAAAAAAAAAAAAGTCGAGAGACGCACAGAAATTGTAAATGTCTTTCATTTCTTTCTTTTTTTGTGATATTGTAAACCAGAAATACTGGTGCTAATGACTTAAAATAGCATTTTTAGAGTTCTGTAAGTGCACAGTGTCCATATATTACTAGAAAAAGGCCTCACTAAAAATAAAAGACATGTTCTTATAAATGTAGTTGCAGAAGAAACAACCTGAGTGGTTGGGGAATTAGATGATTAGACCGTTCAGTTGGGATAATTTGTCAACAAGATGGCAAAACTGAATGTTATGGCCTACAAACAAAATATGTTGAGAAAAACCCTGAACAAACAGTCGCATGAAACATGGCGATGGCAGCATCTAGCTTGAGGAAGATGGATGGAGCTAAATAACCTTGGAGGGTGACCTGTGTGGTTGCACATGGTTCTAAAATGAATGTTCATTGTCTTTTATCTGGTTAGCGTTTGACTCATTCATTCATAAAGTCCTGTCTTTCTGTTTTTTTCCCTGTTAGTTATCCCCAACACCCTCAAGGTGACCCCCCAGACTCCGCCCCCGGTCGTCCAAGAGGGACACGACCTCACGCTTTCCTGCAACGCCACGCGAGAACTGACCTTCCCTTCCCTGACCTACCTGTCTGTCGCCTGGTTGGTGAAAACCGGCAGCGGCTCTGAGGAAATCCTCACGTTTGGCCCCCAGGGAGACGTCGTCACGGGTTCGAGGTTCACTCGCCGCTACCTTGACGGGGACCTCCGGCTGGTTCCCGGCAGGAACGGCGTGTTCCAGCTGGTGATTTCCAGGGTCGCCTCGTCTGACGAAGGGACGTACGTGTGCACGGGGTCCGAATGGACGCGTGAAAGCGGAGGGAAGTGGACGAAGATTGTGGAAAGCTCCAAAGAGATGGGGGTCGTTTCTGTCACTCCTACAAGTAAGAAAAACTACCCTGAGTTTGAGTTTTTAAGTCTCTTCTTTTTACCAGTAAACTACCAAGTATGGAGTCTGAAATGGTTCCTTGTTAAAGACTGAGCTTAGCAGCTGCCTCCTAATCACTGCTTCAGGCTTTAGGCTACATTAGACACAATTTGTGTTAGAATCTCATTCCCAAATGTTGGCAGTCAAACTGCATTGTGGGTAATGTAAGCAGCAGGCTTTAACAAATGGGAGGAATGTGTGAAAAGAAAAGATGCCTGCGACTGCACAACAGATTTTAGAGCACTGTGATCAGATAAATGCTGTTAGTATCAACAGTTTGCTCTTTTATGACCATTTTTATATGGACAATTTAGATGAATTCATTTTATCTGTGTGGAAAATCTTGGCTTTTTTTACACCAAATGCTTGTGTTCAAAACAGTAAAATTTTTTGTTGTCTTGCTACAACAAGTTTCAATGTATTTTGTTGAGCTTTTTGCGAGAGAGAGCAATATAAAGCAGTGCATGATTGTGAGATCGACGGTTTGACAATCTGTCAGCAGCTCGTAGTTGTGCAGAAATCTGAGAAACGAGAAGACGGATGGAACTAAACACATGTCAACCCTGATGGAAAACCTTTTGGGGGGGAAAAGTCTGGAGAATAGGGCAGAGGTGCACCGTCCACCAGCGAGAACTGTTGTAAACACACAGCCTGAGCTAGATACTAAAAACAATTCAAAACTCCACGTTTCATACTTTATTAAAGAAATCTTTGTTAAATTTCCTTCAAAGTTATGGTCTGCTTTCTCTTAGTGTATCATAAAATCTCAAAAACGTGCAATGTAGTTTGTGGATGTAAGAAGATTTGAAAAAGTAGAGTATTTTTGCAAGGCCCTTTGTCCATTATTCTTAAAAATTAAAGAAAAAAAAAAAAAAAGATCTTCTGAAGCATGGAGAACGCTGTAAGCGTTGTTTGTCCAAAGCAGTAAATCCGGTAACCGTATCGTTGTTGTTGACTCTGGTGTCTGCTGCTCAGCCCAGAACTACATTTTACAATCTGCTGGGATTGTAAGATGCTGGCGTTAACACAAGGTATCCTCAAATTGCTTCTCTGTGAGGTGAGAGATGAGTGTTGAAGGAACACAAAGAAAGGGAGAGTTAATTTGTAACTTGCTTGAATGGTGTGTAGAATCAATCTGTGTCGAATGGCACTTCATCAAAAAAAAAAATAAAAAGAGTGACTCATTGCATCCGTTGCTCATAAGCCCGATTGCCTTGTGGAGGAAATCAATTCCTGCCGGTCTGTGCCTTGATGCTCTGCGCTTTATTGCACTCCCTGGGCTGCGTTTGTCCTTCGCCTCAAATCTGAATACCTTTTAGTTCTGTTGCTTAAAACGGATCAAAGCTGGTTGGCAGCCCGCCTTCAAAGGATGTCTTTAAATGAAAACTCTGCAGAGTGAGGCTCGTGTGTCATCAAGACTTCTCCGCAACAGATAGTTTGAAGGTCCGGGCTGTTCGTTTTGGGGTCGCCACGCGAAGGAACGGCTCTTTGTGCCGACGAGTTGGAAGGCAAGAAGTGTGAGAAGAGCGAGGGACGTGGGAGAGTTCCCAGCCCGTTGTGTGGCGCTCTTTGTTTTAGAGGGATCCTCTTCACCGAACCTCTCTCTTCTCTCCATCTTGCTCTCTCCCAGGAGGTTCATGACCCTAAAATGGCCCTCTTTCTGCCTTATCCTGTCTACACAGAGGCCCTGCTAGACAGTCATTCACTGAAGTTGCTGTGGAGACCATATCTTCTATCTCTCTAGGTTACCATATCCTCTTAAGTGCTGGAGAGCACCCAGTGGTTTCTAATGAAACCAAACATGAACCGCACAACCAGGTCTAGGACTTGAGTCATTGTGGCCCAGTCGCTTCGTATTGACTTACTGGCTTTGGTAAAGAGGATGAGAAAAGTCAAACAGAGTCTGCTTTGTCTCTTTTGTCCTCCTCCAGACACCACACAGAGACTCCTTCCCGTTTTACTTGCGTTGACGTAGCTACTAGAGATAATATTCAAACCGCTGATCCTATTGATGGTGTAAAGATACACAGGAAAGACTGACGTTTTTAATATACCGGCCCATTTTCTTTTTTTCTTTTTTTTTTAATCATCGGATGGGACTGTAAATGTCATCTCGAGCATCTCTGCTGAAAGAACGCCATGGGAAAGAGAGAGTCTGCCTTTCGCCCTTCAGTTCCCAGTTTGAGATGTTGCTCTATTTTTAAAGCCGTATCATAGATTGTGTTTTGTCATTTATTTTCTATATAGCTTCTGTCAAACACTTATGATCAAATAGACTCATAAAATTAAACAGAATTTTGCACTCTTCCATTATTTGGACACCTGTAAATGAAATTAGTGTTATGCCAGCCACTCAGCTAGCTTACTAGCAACAGACTCAGTTACCATAACAGAGAGCCTCCTGAAGTTTTACTTACTTTCAGAAAAGGATTATATTTATGAACTTTAACTAAAATGTGAATTCAGAACTCGCTCAGCTGGACACACAGTTAGCATAATGTTAGCTTTCATGTTTGAGCACTATGCTAGCGAGCCAAGCTATTGTAATGTTTATGATTCATTGCAATCAAAAATGTTTCCAAATTGTTCATTTTCAAGAACCAAAACATTGTGAAGTTAGTATGTTTTTTGTTTTTGTTTTTTTTCACCTGTTTTGCAAAAAAACAAATCTGTTTTGTGCAACTTTAATCTGGATCCTGTGCTTTTCTCCTGTCCTAAGATCGATCCCTCAGTGTGAAAGCTTCATCTTCGTCTTCCTCGCAATCCTCCACTTCACTGCTACTGTCTCCCGGCAACACGCTGACCCTCCTCTGCCACGTCTCCGCCGACAACCTGCGCAGCCTCTCCCTGGAGGTGACCTGGCTGGCCGACGATCGCGAAATCATCACCGTGAACCACAGCGGCGTGGTGAGCGCCAACGCGGCCTCAAAACGAGGTGAGGCGAGCCTGGAGAAGACCGGAGACGGCGACTACAGGTTGGCGGTCAGGGACGTGAGCGGCAGGGACGGCGGGATCTATACCTGCCGGGTTCAAGCCTTTCTCGAGGAAGGACGCATCACAGGAGGAGGAGCAGCGCGGTGGCACAAGGTGGGGGAGAAGACCTCCAACCCCGTGACTGTGAAGGTCTCCGAAATCAGTAAGTAAATCCACAGCATGAGATGACTGAATGACGAGCTTTGTTTTAGCTATTTGGAGACTTGCATACACTATATAAAAAGATGCAAAACCAATTCAGACATGGAATGGGCCAAAATTCCAGCAAAGTAGGATACTTAAAATGTTTGATGGAGTTTAAATCCATTTACAGTGACTGTTAGAACTTAAATAAAGTCTAATAAAATATTTAAAATTCTCATCTCTAGTATTCTGTTGGTTGCATAATTTCGCTAATCTCTAAGGTCCTAAAACAAGAAAGGTTTACGAATCCAAACACAACGTTGTACGTTTCAGGAAGTGCATCTCACCCCAAAATGCTGTGAGAAATGATGATAAAATTTTGTTTATTAATGTATTCTGGAAGTGTTTCTCTCGTCTGAGTCCTGAAGCTAGATGAATATTTAATAAGCTGCACAGCTTGATTTTTGGGGGCGGGGGATTTAACTCAGAGCAACAGAGTCGATTGCTTTATGGCGTGGAAGTCGCTGAGCTTTAATTGCCGGTCAGCATCGAGACTCAAGATCAGTTCTAAGATTACCGCTCTGTTTACTTTCCATTTACGTGTAAACCAGCGAGAGTACAGTAACTCCGTATTGTTTTGCGTGCGGACGTGCCGCAGAGGTGCGTGCGACTGTAGAATCTCAAGGGGAAACTCTCTAATCCTCCAGTCACCCTGTCGTTTCCCGCTGCGAGGACGATTGATTAGTCATGGCTTTCCTGCTGTCTGCTACCTCTGGCGGAGCCGTTGCTGTGTGCGGCGGCGCGCGCGCGCTGATGCTCTGATCCTGCCTCCGAGAGCGGCGATGTCAAACACGGTCGACGCAGCAATCAATTACCAGCATGGTGGGTGGTTCCACTGTCTGTGGCGGTTTCACGTTTCAGTTTTCATTCCTTCTGTTTGAATCCTAACGTTATACTGATTCTTTTTTGTTTTTGCCCTCTCTTCACACCAAGAAGTGGCTTTCTGGCAAGGTTATGCACAGGGGCAATTAGTTAGCGGCGTTAGCTTTATTATCCCTGGCTAAGTATGCAAAATAAGAGAAACAAGATTATCATTCAAACTTAATTTCAAGGTTGTTTTGTAATTGGACTTTTAAACAATCGTCAGGAGAAGATGAACTCCGTGAATAAATAGACTTTTAAGGAACTTTAATATAAGCACAGCTTGCAGACTTAGCTTTAGCTGTTAGCTAGCCGGTTTGGAATAAATTGCTTAAAAATTCATAGTCAACTCTGTGTGGAATATTCTCTCTGAGCTGTCAGCTTCTCACGAGGCATTCAGCCGTAGTCTTCAATCAGAAGCTTCTTCAGATTTGCTGCAACCCTGACTGCTACCAGAGATCTTTTAATAAAATTTTTCTTTGGGTTATAAAGTATAGATTTTTCTTTTTCTTTTTTTTTATTGAATTGACTGCAAAGCACCAAACTTCTGTGGCTGCAAAACAAGTCCATATCATCACCCCTCCACCACCGTGCTTGACAGTAGGTAATTGTGAACAGTAAAGTGCATTTAATTACATTTCACCTTAAACTCTAGCTTTTAAGATGAATTTTCTTTTTTCAGTCTGTAGTGTTAGTTCCTGTTGCGGCTACCTATAATCATAATTGCGGACTATAAATGAAATGTTATGCAATACTGAAACTATAGTATCAGCAAAAAGTAACTGTTTGTTTTATCCAGGCTGTTTAGCCAATATGAGTAGAAATGAACGTTATGATTCAAAAGCGATTTGAGAAATATCAAAACAGCTGCTCCTGCATTCCTGACAAATTCCCAGTCGCCTCATCTAAAAGAAATAAATTGACTTTAATGAAGAAATGTTCCTCACCATAATCACTCCTTTCAGCTCGGCTGCATCTCTGCATTTTACTGGTTTGGGGAATTCTCGCCTGCTAGGCGTTAGTTTTCACTTTGTTATCGTTGGGAAGTGGAATTAGTCTTTTTGGTCGCCGTCTCTTTTGGATGAAGCGCCTGGCCTGGAGAGAATAAAACTATATTTATGGAGTCCGGTTTGTTTTTTGGGGGGGGGGTTTGTGCTTCTTGGCTGCAGTATTGTCAGATCAGATCAAAACGCCTCATATTTTCCCTCAGTGGAATTTTGGGTGAATCGGTTGCCAGATATCGCCGGAATCAAAAGGAAACCGGGAAATTTATACTTTATGGACACTCAGGCAACATGTCACTGAGCAGTGAATCTGTGCACGTTAGGTTGGTGGTGTTCATGCAGTTTGTTTTTTTTGCTTTACTGATTATTGATTATGATCATTAAGTCTGGATGTTCAAAGCACTTTTTAAATACAATCTAAAGTAACTATTTGAGCTGCAGGAGCTTTTTTCCCCTCTTGTATGTCAGACAACATGGATGATCTTCATCTGCTTCAGTGGACATTGTCCAACCATGACCCTGTTTCCAATTCAATGGTTTTCTTTCATTGGTCCATTTTTTGGGGGGGTAAAATTGGATCGCTGCAGGCTGGGAAAATCTAACAAGAGCTTGCAGACTTGCAGACTTGTTGACCCGGTCGTTCATCCATCACATTTTGCATATTGTAAGATTATTATTAGTATTAGTTGGCCCTTTGTTTTCGTTTTCAACATTATCATTAATAGAGTCAAAATCAATGGCTACTCAGATTTGTTGTGTTTTCTTAGTTGTTTTTTTTTCCCTTTATGATAAAAGTTTCATGTTATACCTGGTGTAGTTTTAATCAATTTGTCAAAAAAACCCACATCTGTTTGTATCTGTTTTGTATCTTCCCTGCAATAAAATATTTATTAACACCCTGAGAAACTTTATTGCTCGTCGATAAAAATAGTGGAATAAAAGCCTTGTAAAGTTCACAAAGTTGGGTAAATGAAACTAATTCAAAGCTTCAGCTTGAGACAATTTGTGAAAAATACTCACAGCTTCTTATAGTTTGTTTTACAAAACCCAGTTTTAATCATAAAATCTCAGTTTTGGTGAAGTAACTTGAAGTAGCTTTACAGTAAGAGACTTGATTTAACGGCATGCATTCAACTTCTGGTTTTCCAGTGGATGAATCCTGGATTTAGACATTTGAGCAACAATTTGAAAAAAGCGACCCAAATTTCCCTTAAACTCTTGCAGGATATTTACACAAATGTTTTGCCGCAGCCATTCAGAATACCAGCAGAGCCCTTCGAAAGATGTGTTTTCTTCAAAACGCCTGAAAAAGTAAGGAAAAACGCAAAACAACAATACAGACAACTCTGATTGGCTACCTTTTGTGATGTCGCCAGAGGAATGTGTGAATGGAAGCTTACTTTCAAATTAAATGACGATTTTAATACAAAAATAGCCTCACAAAAATAAAAACCGAACATGAGACACTGTTCTGTGAGTGACGAGCTGCATGTTAAGTAAGTTTGGTTGAATTTTTTATTTTTTTTCACAGTAAACTCTTGCCTGGTAGCTTTAACACCATTCAGCATGAAAGCCATGTTGGTTGCATTTTATTCCCCTTTTAGAGTAATTTAAGAAACGCCAGCGGCTGACACGTCCAATCATTAAACACAAACATTTTATTAAAACCACCCTGTCTCTGTGGACAAAGCTGTGTGTGTGTGTGTGTGTGTGCCGGCTCCACCACATCCTGTGCTGTATGTCAGCGGGAGCCGTTAGTTAAAATAACAGCAGCCTCTTCTCCGTACCCAGAAGATTCCTCTAGCCTTCAGGTTCCGTGTTGCATTTCGAAATACCAGCTGGGCTTTCCGGGTGCAGCCGCCATCCAAAGTCGGTTCGCATGAGGGCAAAGCCGATATATCAAACGGCACCATCACAGTCATTTGTGCTCAATCTTGCTGTTAATGCATAGCTGCATGAGTGAGTGTGTCCGCGGGGTTCAAGTAGTTACTTCCTGCAGAGTAAATGCCACATACACTGCCTTCTGTGTGCCCCACATACTGAGGGTAACCTCTTACGTTTTAGCCTGAAGGCTCACATTCCTTCATACTTTACCCCAAACACACACACACACCAATGAATCACCACTTCTAATTGACCAAATATTGTGTATTAGATAAAACTCTCTGCGTGTCGACCAGTCACTCCCTGTTCTTCTGATCCGAAGCCCGAAAAGTTTCTTCCCCTTTTCGTTCCCATGACGATTGGCTCAGGGCACGGCCTTCCAGGGTGCGCAGGAAGACTTGGAGAACTAGTTTAGGAGGTTCCCTTTGGCAGAAACACACACATGCGTGAGCAAACCCTCGGCTGTGCCTCCCCCAGCGAAGCGTGTTGTCAGCTGGAGTTATTCTCATGTCACTTAAAAAAGGGCAGCTTAAGTTTTTTTTTGTTTTGTTTTTTAAATGAATGTACAGTGTCTTGCAAAAATGTTCGTACCTATTTAAACTTTTCTTCATTTTTGTCCAGCTTCAATGTTTGTTTTTTTTTGGGGGGGCAGCAGTGCAAGCAAAAAGCTGGCGATGTGCATCAAGGTTGGTTGGATCACACAAGGGACTTAGATGTTTAAACTAAACATCTAAGTTTAGTTAGAACTTCAACTGAGTTGACACTGAGTGGCAACTCAGTGTCAAAAGCACTGAGTTGCCACATTTTATACACACAACTTTGCTTAGCCATCGCTGTTTCAAGAGAAGAGATTCAGCATAGTTTGGTTAACCGATTTCAACAAGTCTTTGAAATGTACCAGACTTCCAGGTGGGAATTTTGTACAGATGGAAAACTGAAAACTATGGAGGTTTTTATGTCTGAAAGTAGAAAATATTTTCTTCAGAAACATTTTTCCCCGCAGATGCTTTATTTTTTTTAGTTCATTCTCCTTTTTGAAATTTTTTTTTTCATTGAGCAAAAACAACTTGGCGAGCGTCTGATGGTAAAGATGTTTCCGCGTTCCGCTGGCATTCGTTTGTATTCATCTTCCTTTACTTTCTCGCCCCTCAGACTAAAATCCATCCTAATTAGCAAATAGTTCATCTTTGTACTTTAATCTTTGGAATTTAATAACAAGAACTGCGAAGTACTGCAGCTGCCTGTACACGCTGTACTCGTGTTTGTTCAGTGTCTCCTGCGGTGAAGCCAACAACTTGCAGTTGGACTAGTGTGTTTGTGTTGGTGCACAGCTGTGCAGGAGGTCAAAGTTCAACCATGTTTTTTGCAGATTCTTCTTTTGATTCCTCTTGTTTTTGGTTGAATACTTTTCTCTGATGCTTGCGGTGTTGGATAAGGAGTTAGTGTTTTTCCTGCCCACGTTCCGGCTTGTTTGACACGCGTTTCCAAACAGACAGGTGTCTGCATGCTTTCAGCGTCGCAGCGTTTCGCTTTCCGACATCGGCAGCCGAAAGGAATTTGATCGCAGGCCGTGTTAGAGGAACGCTTTCTGCTCTTCTCATCTTCACTTGAAGCTTTCACTGCATGCAGTGTTGCAGCTCAACCAGCCGTTGCATTATCGTCACAGTGACGTTTATTGGAAGATGAGCGGTTCAGCCCCTGTTTGAGGTCACGGCCCCCTTCTTCTCTGTCGGAAGTGCTACCAACGAAGAAGAGCGTCGGTGTCCACCGGCTGACATTATTAGGTGTAAATGTTTGAAATATTGCAAAAAAAGGAAATGTAAAGCTGTTTTTGATAGTAAGCTGACCTCATTTGTCTTCACACCTCTTATGATGATAAATTTTTATTTTTTAGAAACAGTGACAGAAACAAGCTTTTTCTTCCTCAAGAGTCGAAGATGAACAGATTTTAGCAGATAATTGTCTAGTATCATAGTGGTTATGAATTAATCTTAGAAATGATCTGATCAGGCCTTTGATCTGATTTCTGATCTCCTGTTTAGTTTTCTTTAAGTCCTTGGTGGGAAATCATGAATTATTTATGCTGGGGGTAGAGTGGATGTCACACAGTATGTGAGAAAAGAGTGTCTATTATTGGAACACAAACTGTAATTTTGAAGGTGGCATTGTAAGAGTTTCTCTTGGCATTTTTTAATTGATGCTACATAATACTGGCAAATTTAAACAAATAAAATAAATGCCTATTGTTACAGGGATAAAGGATAAGAAAACATCAAACTGAACAAGTTTATATCTGTAATATTTTGGATATTTGTCCTTAATATGCAATTTGGAACAAGGACAAATAAAAACGTGTGAACAAATAAAAAGTCTAAAATGGTATATTTTAATAAAAATGTTAGCACTGTAATGTCTGTTAAATGGCTCCATGGTGTCACTGTACTATAAATATTGCAGAAAAAAAAAACAATGTTATCTTTTTCTTAGTCTCTTTGTAACATTAAACTATCATTTTGGTCACATTTTATGCAGATGACACTGTTACTTGACAATAAAATGAGCTTAATCCAGCTCATTGTCGATGTTGATGGCTAAACACCTTTTAGCTGAGTATGAGTTTGACTTTATTTCACTCAGGATTAGCTGTGGAAAACACTTAAGATGCTTCCCGTAGTTTCCTGAACTCTGTGAAAATTTATCCTTCAAAGTTCAAGCAGCTGAATTCCGACTTCTCTCTCGGCTGCAGGCCTGCAGTTTTGAAATCTAAGCTTTCACCCTGTTTGGCGCCCGTCTGTCCTCCTGAAACACCTTCGCTCTTCCGTGGCCGTTTGTCTGTGTGAAATTAATATTTGATAGATTTCCACATTCTTCCCGTCGCGTCTTACAGCTGTCTCTATGAGTCCAGAGTGAAACATATCAAACTTTCAAGCTTTAGAGCATATGCGATTTAACATTTCAGTTGATTTCAAAGTGGCGAGTGATCAATATTTAATTTTTTTTTAAATGTCAAGTGAAATGTAAGCCCACAGATCTTGGTGGGGTTGGATGTCTGTGCTTCGAGTGGCTTGCATTCATCTTTTCGATGAGGGTCAGCCCGTTCTTTCCTGTTCGTCCTTGGAGACGCGCTGCGTCTTAACGGACAGCAACCGGCTTTTCTTCCCCATATCCGTTACTACGTCACACTCATACACACATAAGCCCGCACACGGCAGTGAAACCGGATCGTCTCTTGTGCCTTTTCCTCGGTTGGGTGAGTGCACTCCTCTGCTCTTTCTTCAACAGTTGAGAGGTCAAATCCCAGCTCGGCTCAACAAGAGCCAGCGCGACGCTCACGGGTTCCCTCCCCGTCTCCTTTGTGATGATAGGAGTGTTGCTACGATGGCAGGCGGCCCACCTGTAATCGAGCCGGAGAGGGGAAGAAAAGGCAATCAGATTCCGGTAAAAGTCCAGGGTCACGCCTCCTGAACAAACATTCAAACCCGACTAATATGAGAATACGAACACATGGGCGTGGGTTGATTTTTGCTTTTTCTCGTTCTAAACTTACTCAAAATCTGCGTCATATTCTTCTTGTTGAAGCTGTTTATTGAGAAGTTGAGCGAAATCCGTAAAACTTTTCTTCTTTAGCCCCTTTAAGCCGTCAGTCAGCTGTGTGTGCCGGCCACTTATCCAACGGAGGAGGGAAAAACATATTGTTCCTTTAAAAAACAAATCTTGTTTCAAAAACCAAATGATCACCACAAGCAAGGTAATTACAGGGTCTGCTGTTGAAACAGATAGCCTCCGCCAGGCAGAAAGATTACCAGGCTTAGAGAGACCACAACTGTCAAAACATGAGCTTTTGTTTCTGTTATTGGTGACACAAGAGCAGGAGATTATGAAGTGTTGATCTGTAGGGTGGATACAGGCTGGAAAAGTGTGAACAGGATTCCAGTCTTCCAGACCTGGAAAAGTTTGGGAAAGCAAATGTGGAAAAATATTTGACTTTCCAGATTTGCTATTTCATGGCCACACATCGTTGATTGGCTCCATTTCATATCTAGAAGCCAAACAGTTTTGTACCCATATGTATTTGTCTTCCTAGTTTGGCATTTTATTGAAATTGCGGAGATAAATAATCACAAAAAATGTCCAGATCTTTCCACTTGAATTTATCTCACATTATTTTAGGAGGAATTTGTGGTCGTTTTGTTCCCCAGTTGGAACAGTGGACTCAGATGAGATATTAACTCTGAATTAATCCAGAATAACTCTGATTTCCCAGTTGCAGCTCCTCGTTTCATCCCTGGTAGACTGAGCAGATTCCAGATTCTTCTCTGATTGATGGGTGACACAAAACAGTCCATAGCAGATGGTTTGATTTAGGACTTGTTCCAAAATAATAATAAAAAACGAAAGTGAAAATGCTGAAGCGATTAAATGACCCGCAGCTTTCATACGCCTAATGTAAACACGGAGGTAAAGCATTATGATTTATGGTTTTATCTCACAAGGACCTTTTTATAGTGTTGAAATATGGAGTTCTTCAGAAAATCAATGATCTCGTTATTAAAGGTTTTGAATCTTCCTCTCCTTTATTAGGTATTTATACAATGTTCAATTGGTTCTAAAAGGTTTAAAGGGTACAAAGAGTATCCTCTATTCTGCTATACCACCAGCAGCCTGAACCGCTGGTACAAAGCAGGACAGATGCATGGTTTCATGTTGTTTATTCCCAGATCTGACCTCTACAGCTGAAACTGAGGCTTACCGGACCAGGCCACGTTCTTCCAATCTGTTACGGTTCCGTTTCAATGGTCCAGAGTGAATCATAGCCTCAGCTTCCGGTTTTTTTTTTTTTTGCTACTCTACAGAACGTCCTAGTTGCCCCTGGCAGAGCTGTGCGTCTTGCGGGCGTGGTCAGTTTGTTCAGTT
Organism: Alfaro cultratus; assembly: GCA_903066825.1. Classification (NCBI taxonomy): domain Eukaryota; kingdom Metazoa; phylum Chordata; class Actinopteri; order Cyprinodontiformes; family Poeciliidae; genus Alfaro; species Alfaro cultratus. The sequence goes on from CAEFZX010006745.1 coordinate 29,848, forward strand.
GAAGCTGGAGATAAATGGGCATTATGTGCAACTCCTCGCACTGAGCATCCAAACCTGGCAACCCGAGACTCAACATCCGCCGCGCGGCCGTGCAGCTTAGCTAAATAAGGCAAGGCTTCGGCGCGTGTGAGAGGGGCGCGTGGCTAATTGGCGGAGAAGCTTCACACATTCTCATTGATCAAAGTGTGTGTGTTTCAGAGCAGATGGTGACAGTGCATGAGTCAGTGTGTGTGCGCGGGTGTGTGTGTGTGTGTGACGTCCAACTGACATCACCCGCACCGCTAGCTGTGCCAAACTCACACTGGTGCACCTGTATTTATAGCTTTGATCTGTGTGTGTTTACTGACTTGTACCTGATGTGGTAAAGCTGGTTTATTCAAGCCCCCCTTCTTCTGCTACAGTGAGTGTGTACTGTATGTACATACACACCATGTGTTTCAGTAGAGTTTATGGTGTGTGTTTCCTGCTCATTGACGTGTAAAGCAGCAATCTGGATGTCTGGCTGTGAGGACCTGCCTCACCACCCACACACACTCACTATTAACGCTGCGATACACACCTCTTCTCGCGCAGTTAACTGTGTTACTTCAGGTCTATTTATGGTCCTCTGGCTCAGACAGCCGGCTCTACTTTAGCCTGACACCAACTAAATAAAAAAAAAAACACACACAGGAATCACTTTGCATTCATAGGCTGATGTTGAACTGCTGTGAAATGACAAAATGCTGGCGTGTCGGACACAGAGGGAAGATCTGCCGCACTGGGTGAAGCACGGGAACTCTGGTTGTTATCAGGTTGGAGTGTCACCCTATCAGGTTCCTTGCTTCAATTAAATTTCAGCCTGGTTGACCATAAAACACATTCCACATAGTCCTGAGAGTTGGAGAGAAGATTCATCTTCTGAAGCACAACTTGCCCCTAAATAAAATTGCTGTACATCGTGAAAAGTAGGGAAAAAGCATCAGCAAAGTTGTGTTTCACCAATAATTTCTTTAACATAGCAATGCATTTTGGCAGTTTGTGAAGGAAAATGGATTTTGCTGGTTGAACAACCAAGCAGAACTTACAGAGTAGAGGTGAGGGATGGCACATCTGTCACTGGACAAGTGAGTCTTGTCATCATTGGAGGTAAAGATTGTAGGGAAAGCAATCTGGCAGTACTGCATTTGTTGATTGGCCCGTTGATTGACGTCATTGGCTAAGCGAAGACGGTACTTGCGGAAGAGGGCGTGCACCTTCAACTGGACGGGGCGATCCGCAACGAGATTTCAGAGAAACTGGCCGCCCAAGGGCGCACACGCAAAACTGCACCATCGGAGCACCGACCGCATGCACACGGCTCGCCCACGTACCTGCTGCATAGCAAAGAACACGCTGCCAATGAAGACACACTCAACTTGACTACAACCAGTCATTAACCTGCTAGAGCGAGACTCGACAATAGAAAAGGGGCGACATTGGCTGAGTTGTAACAAACGGCGCTTAAAGAGTGGGATCTCGTCTCACAGCGGCGTGTGACCAACCTAAGGAGTTAGGCTTTTGTGGCTGTGTGTGGTTCTCCTGTGCACTATCAAGACCTCTGTTAAACTGATATGTCTTGTTTCTTCTCCTGTTATGGTGTATCTGTGCCTTTTTACGTGAAAGCATAATATGACAGAGCTCATTTTTTCCTTCCTCGCTCTTTTCTCCTCAGAGCCGAACTTCACGCTGACCCTGGAAGCCGCCACGAAGCCCCAGAAGACAGGCGAACCCATAGAGCTCTCCTGTGATGTGACCAACATCTCCCAGCTACCACCAGGGGGCAGACTGGGTGTCAGATGGGAGCACATCGGTCTTCCTGGTACTGCACAGTAATTACCCTTTTCCTTTTAAGCTGAAAACTCTGTTCTAGGTGCACTTACTGATTCTATCCAATCACTAATAGATAAGGGGACAAACGCTCCACCCCCGAAGCTCATTGGCTCTTTGGACGCCTACGGCAACCTGGAGTCGAATTCGGCGTACAAAGACAGGCTGGACAGCGGAGTGTTGGGTCTGAGCAGAACCCGACCCAACACGTTCAAACTGCGGTTTCTCCGCACACAGGTAAGAAGATAATCACCACAACCAGAGGATCTGACAACGTAGCACTAACTTCAATCCTGTTAAAACAACGTTTTATCCCTTTGCAGAAGATCGACATGGGCCAGTATGTGTGCGCCGTCTCTGCCTGGAGCGTTAGCAGCCAGGGTGAGGTGGTTCAGGCCGTCGAGTACAAAAGCTCTCCGCTGACCGTACAGTGGGACACTAAGAGTAAGCCAGCTTCAGAACACCCCCTCACATCCACTTTTATGACCTTTTTAATTGATTTAAACGAACAAAACCCGTCTGAGAAGTCGAGGCTGTTCTTTTGTTTAACTTAATGGCTGCAGATTAAATCCTGGGCACTTCTGGTTCAAAGAGCGTTTTAAGGTCTGCATCTTAGAGAAGCCTTAAGTGCTTTAGATGAAATGACTGAAAATACCAAAGTAACGCCAGTGAAAAGAAGCATTTTCAGCTTTCTCTCTGATTTTGTAGCTGTAGTTTCCGGACTTCAGAGAGAACTCCCACAAAAGACAACTTGTAGTCTCAGCTCCTCACCCACAATCCACGCACACATTTACTTCCTGTCCGCTGAGAACTGCCCGGCTTATCTAATCGGGCCATGATGTCATCACATTTTGAAGTCTGCCTACGTCAGTGCCGGTTTTAGGAAATAAAAGGCAAGGTTCCTATGTAGTCTGTAAAAGTCTGGAATTTTATTTCAGGATTTTCCAGGTCTGGAGAAGTTTGGAAATTGGAAGTATAGGTACAAAAAAGTATTTTGAAAATTTTCAGTCTTTTCAAACCCAGGAAACGTTCTGTTGTGACCTTTTCTAAAGTTGATTTAAGGTCTGCTTGCGTTTTTTAGACCCCACTCTCAACGTCGCAGCCAAAACCATTCGTCAAGCCTCTGTGGGCGGGGCTACCTTTGAGATGAGCTGCTCCGCCGTCACCAAGAACATCGGGGACTGGATCGGTTTCGCCGTGTACATCCAATCGCAGGGCACCATAGAAGGCGGCGTCAAAACCATCATGTCCCTCAGCCCCGACAACGTGGTGCAGATCACCGACTCATCTAGGAGGTACACACACCGTCCCTCACCTTAAACAACACACTCCGAAGTTTGATTCTAAAGTTGTCCTTCGACCTGCTCCCACAGCGACAGTCTGGTTCTGTCCAAAACCGGCTCGGGAGAGTTCCACTTCCGCCTGGAGGGCGTCCAGGTGTCTGACAAAGGTTACTACTGGTGCAACGTCACGGCTTTCACCAAACAGCAGCCCGATCAGTCCTGGACCACCGCCGCCACGTCGGAGTCCAACAAAGTCAACATCAACTTTCAGGAAAACGGTACGTCCACATGCTTCTCCTTTTTTTTTTCTTTAAACTTAGTTTATCTGTTCATCTCATAGCCTTCAAAGGTCGTCAAAAAGTAGATTTATTTCAAAATATTAGTTCAGAAACGTTAAATTCTCGATAATGGTTCAAGCATTTATTGCTGTTAATTTAGAGGATAAACACAAATTATCTGTAAAATTAAGTTTTACAGACTAATAAGACCAGTTCAGACTGGATCCCTGCATATTTTGGAAAGTTTAGTGGAAGAAAAAACTGTGCTAGCAAAAATCTGCAGGAACATCTTGGATTTTTGTGGTGCAAGAAACCAGAACCCAAATCTGATATCAAGAAAAGCAAGACTTGACGTGCTGCTGTTATTTATCTAATATTGGAGACTTTATTGTAATTTATGAAGCAGAATTTGCTTTAAGATGTTTAAAGGAGAATCACATTTAATTTGAAAGCAGATTAAACACAAAAACAGAACCACCATCTGCTCACTGGCTCGCTAGAAACCGACTCCTGCTCTCTGACCTGCTCATTTTTTAAAATTAAATATCGCTTATATCGCGTCCCAGCAGGAGCTCTGTTAGAGATCCTTCTCATTTAATAAAAATCCAACAGAATCTATCATTTCAAAACAAACAAAATTCTTTCCTGTCTGCAGCTGCATTCATTAATTATTCAAAGCCATTTTTCAGCCTTTCAGTGATTTATTTGCTTTCATAAAAGTCCTCAGATCATTAGTGAGTGAACTAATGTCGGGACTAAAGTCCTGCAGTAAGTGAAAGAAAGATGGAAGCAGATCCTTTTTTCTGTTTCCTAACACATTACAAACACATCCTCCATCCACTCACGTGTAAAATGAAGTCCCTAATAATGTGCAAAAAAGCACACACACACACACACACACACCTAGAGCTCTTTAACGCCCACCATTGCCACTGGCCTACTTATTGTCTTTTGATCTGACTGGGAAGTTGGAAACTAAAAGAGGAAACTGGATGGGAGGCGAGGAGGTGATGGAGTGGACGGGGAGAAAAAAAGAAGAAGAAGAAAGGTTTGTTGGTGGGAAAGTAATCTGAGTACAAGACAATGTAGAGAGGAAGATGGAAGGGTAGATAAAAATTGGAAATGTTTGCGGTAAAGGGAGTAAGCAAAGAAAATGGAAATAAGTTGAAATTTCACGGTAAGATATTAAAATGAATAGATTTTAAGTTCTATTTGTGAGCCAATAAGATGCAAGAAACTAACAGAGTTTTTAAATTCACGTGCATAAACGTGTTTAGTGTAGGCTTCATTCACAACAGTCTTTGCGTATTAAATGTAATCACATTCAAACATCCCTCAAGTCCAGTGCTTATGTCTGTTTTTGTCTCAGCAGGTGCAAAAACAGACAAAAAAACAGTCTGAACAGAAAGCTCAAAGTTCTGACAGAATCTACACATTCCTCCTCCGAAAAGGAGATCTTAATATTTGCGTGAAATATATATATTTTTAATAAGATTTTGAAATCAAAGAATGGGCCCAAATGTGAAATTTCCACATGTCAATATAGATACCTAGAGATATCATGCAATTTTCTAGTTGCAAACAGCGCTGGTCTTTCAGAATGCTACACTACAGTATTTGCTCCAAACGTTTAAATCACACTTTTTGTGTTCCTTGTGTCAATTACCTTGTGTAATTTACCAAAAAGGTAAATATCTAAAGCATAAAAAAGCTGCAATAACCTGCATGGTCATAGTCATAGCTAATGCTGTGTTGAACTTTGTTCACAAAATGTGCCATTATTATAGCAGATGTGTGATTTTCTGTATATTTTTTGAGATTACTTAAAACAGACTCGTGCTCCCGGTCAGAACTCTGCTTTGGAGCGGCTTGTGTCCCAGATTTGTTCCTACACATCGGATGGCACATTTTTGAATTATCTTCGCAATATTTGTAGGAGGCAAAGACGCTTATAGGCTGTGGGAGTGGAGCGACGACGTACGAGACACGTGGAAAACCAGATGATAAACCCAGGACTGCGTTTCGGTCTCTCTCTCTGGGGAAAGCGGGAGCTTCAGCTCCACGTACATCTCACGCTTTTTGTCCCTGCTCATCCATCCTTCCCCGTCTCTCTCTCTCTTTGGGACGTCTTCAAAGCGAAGCCCTTTGGCCAATCAGCCGGCTGCGAAGATCTGCACCACCGCTTTTGTTTTGTTTTTTTCTGTCTCCGCTCGCTTAAATGTGTGTGGACTCTTTCAAGTGTGTGTCCAAGTGGAATATTTTAAGTTGACCCCCCCTCCATCCTCCTGCTAACACACAAACACACCCACGTAAACAGTGTGTCAGCGTCAATGTGAGCTGGTGGAGAGCCCCCATATGCTCGCCCGAGGGGATGGAAGCTCAGCTCTGTGCGAGCGTCTTCCACTCCTTCCTCCAGCTGTATCCTCAACGTTTCAGAGGTGTTGTCCTGTTTCTGAGTGTATGGAAATGTAAAACCTCGCTCACACATTTCCCGTCAAGTATTTCAGCTCGAATGCGATCTGGCAGAACGGCAAATATGGAGTGGCTGCAGAGAAAAGACTGGATTGGTACAAAAGGGTCTTTTTATTTTCTGGTTTTTATGCATTTAAAGTGAACCTTTGTGTGTTTTTCACTCTGCATTTTATGTGAAGTTGCTACATTTGCAAAAAAAATTTAAAAAAATGTAGCAAGTAAGGTTTTAAGACGTGTTCCCTGCTTTTGGATTCCAACTCCTTTACTCTACTCTTTGTAAATGTCCCCTGAGAAAACCAGTGAGCATCACGAAGAGCAAGGAACACAGCGGGAAGATCAGAGAGAAAGCTTTGGAGATGATTTAAAGCAACGGGTATAAGTTATAAAACAAGATCCCCCAGCGATCGGACATGACGCAGCACTCTGACAAACGTAGCGTCTGAAACCAACAAGCCAAGCTCTGCTTCTGCCGAAGGTTCCTTCCTGTTAAAAAGTCAGTTTTCCACTGTGTTTTCAATACAGCCGTACATGAAACTTTAGAATTAGAATCAGACTTTCTGTGACAGACGATTGGACTGGAGTTCACCAAGCAGTCGGTTGATCTCTCCATCTGCCTCGCACCGACCCATCTGTCTTCAACGCTCGACTACAGGCCAAACTACCACAAGTCTAGTTGACATGGGCAGCAATCATAGCCTAACCCAACCTGTCTTATCAATGCCATTCTGCTTTTCCTTTCACTTAATGTTTTCAGTTGAAATTCACATTTTTCTATACACTATGTAACTTTTTATAATGAGTTCCTGTTTTAAAATCTGAAATTTTTTTGAGAACTACTCAAAAGTTGCACCAATGGCCCAATCAAAACTCATGCTACAATATGCAGACGCTCTGTCTGCACTAGCGAAGGATCACACCCATCAACGAGCTGCACAGTTCTTTAAATTTTCATCTCAAGATGGTCGCCTTTTGTTTCAGATGCAATCATTAGTGACTCACATTCATAGACTTGACAGGACTTGTTTGTTGCCACAAAAAAGCATTTTTGGCAAGATAAGAAATAGCAGCTTTTAGGGAAGGAAAGAACTAAATGTACCAGATTCGTCCCCCAGCCTCCTCCCTCTGACTTAAAAAAAAAAAAAGAAACCTGATGACATGTGAGGTCCCACGAATCCAGCAGAAAAGGACTGAACAAACAGAAATACAAGCTTTTCACAACATTACAGGCTTTTTTTTGTTGTTTTTGTTTTGAAGCACCGAAGGTCAGCGCTGCTTTTAACACATTTCACCGTACGACTGGGCGGACTTGGCTGCACTTTCTTTCGCTCCTTCCACTGGGAGTATCCACTTGAAGCGCTCAGCATGCGAAAAGGAAAATGCATTGAATAATTTAAACATGAGTAAAATGGCAGACCAAACAGGTGAGCGTCTGCAGGTTTTTGCAATGTTTAGAGCATCTGACTGTTGGTTCAGAATGTTTTTTTGTTTGTTTGGTTTTTTTCTCCCCTCTAAATATCAGAGAAATCAGCCCCTTTCCCTCTTTTTAAGAGTGTGTTTACTCTCTGAAATGTGCCGTTTCCCCTCGAGGGGCAACGTGGGTTTGAAAAATTCAGTTTAAATGAGTCTTTTTGATCACTTCCTCTGATGTGCGGAGGCTGTTGTTAAATGTTAAGCTGACTGGAAACGATGCGCTTGGTGTTCGCAGGGCCGTCATTCGCCGTCAAAATCCACTCCGACGCCAGCAGCGTCCATCCGTGGGAAACGGCCAAGATGGAGTGCTCTGTCGGCGTCTCCGGATCCTCGCCAAAAAGCGGCGGCGCGAACTCTCAAACAGGTAGAACACACATTGCTGCTCCTCTTGCACGCTCTTTAATCAAAAAACAACCCCTCCCCCCAAAAAAACGGGGTTTTCATCTTATTTTGTAAGCTTTTTTTTTTTTTCCACGTCTTCGGCAACAAACACAGGAGCATTTCCACTCATTACCTCTGAGCTCTTCACCTGCCAGCCTGTCGGCAGCTGTGTTCGTAACAATGATGGTACACAAGCAGTTGGTTCTGCTCAGAATGTGTTAGTGGCTGGAAAAGCAGGTTTATTACTGTACCGTCTGTTGGTCTGTCTGCAGACAGCTGGTGAAATCTACTTCTTCGTGTTAAAGTGAAACCAAAGACATTCAATACTTTCTTGTTCTGTGTAAATTTAAAGGAAAGTAAATATGAGAAAAATATGTAATTCCTGACTAGAAGTGTAGAAGTTATCCGTCTGTCCGTAGATTGGTCACCCCTCGGCCTGTCCGTCTGTCCCTGTCTGTCCACATTATCCTGTTTCTGCATTTGTTTGTTGATCATCAGTTTGACCAGAAACTTATTCGTCTGTCAATTTATTCATCTGTAAATAATTTTCACTAACCATCTGTCTAGAGATCATCCATCCATTTACCGGTTCATCAATCATCTGTCCAACCATCCATCCATCCATCTATTCGTCCGTTCATCAGTACTTTCGTTCATCCATCTTCCCATTAATCCTTCCATCGATTTGTTGATCAGCTGTCTGTCCATCCCTTTAAAATCTGACAGCTGCAAAAATATCTGGCATAAATTCATAGACAAAGAAAAATGCGAGAGCATTTTAACATGACAAATTGTTATACAACTGGTCATTTATTAATGTGGAACCAAAACTTTTATTTTCCTGATGTGCAAAATTACAGTGACTGCTTACTGATGCTTCTAATAAGCCAGTAAATCATAATCGCAATGACGACACACATGACTTCATCAACCACTAGTGTTTTTTTTTTAGATCCAATATTTATTGTAACAAACAGACAACAGAGGTTTAATGTTCTTAAGTCAGGCGATGTGTCCAAAAGTAAACTCCAAAAGTAAATGTCACACTGATAAAATTATCATTTTATCAGTGTGACATTAAATTATAGCCATAAAAGATTATTTGTACAGCATCTCTACCACAACTATTGATAAACGTTGGAGGCTCTATGCGTAAAAAGGACGTACTGCAGTAAGTGAACAGTCAGATACCTAAAAATTCACATTGGAGTTGAAATATTCTGGGGCTTTCAGAGTTTGGAAACCATCTGAGATGCAGCCTTCTGTTTAACCTTTAAAGTGTCTCCTCTTCCTCTTCCCCATCTCTTCTTCCTCATATGGCATCATGCTGAACTCCCAACTGCCTGCTGCCCATCTGTCACCGTTCCTCTCCACTTCCTCCTCCTCCTACCTTTAGCCGAAGATTTGCTTTTTATGTTTTTATGTGTTTTTTTTTTTATTTATTACGGATGCTACCTTCATATGTATACGCAAACACAATTTGCTGCACCTGTGGACCTCTGCTGAGTGAACGCAGGGGCTGTTCTTTTGCCTGTACATAAAAACACGTTTCCTCGCAGCAGGGGAGGCCTGCAGGGGTTAGCGGGTTGCTGCCTTCAAAGTGTGCACTCGCAGACAGCTGCGCCGTGGAAGGGAAGCAGGCTTGTCGCTGTGACACTTGTGTTTAGCGAAAAGGGGTCTTTTTTTCCCCAGTAAGTTATTCAGACCTGTACTGAGACGTGACATTTTAACCTGAGGGCTTTTATTTTACAAGCGCTCAACTGGAAACTATACATTTTCCCCCGCCAGACATAAACAATGAAAAACGTATTGTTTTACGAGGACCTGCTTACTATAGGTGCAGTGATGCATCCAACTCTCTAGAAAGGATGATTCATAAGATCGAGACGAGATTTTAGCAACATTTTAGACAGAAACTTGTAATATTCTCTTTTTTAAGATTAAAGATTTCACAAACAGTCCACAATATAAAGTGATCTTACAGCCAAAAATAATCTGCCAAAAGGATTAAAGGCTAACATGAGTTAAAGAGCTAGTGTTAGATGTAGGCATATTTTGCTCAGGTCTAAAGTGACGGACTGCTTCGTCCTAGCTGCACAAATGAGCATTATTACAGATCCTTTGCAAAATACAAAATGTTGTGGCAGCTGTTTTACACTCACTAGTGCTCATTTATGTAAATCAGGGTGGAATCAAACACCAGAAAATTGATATAATCATTTCTATTCTCGTTGTTTATTCATGCTCTTTACATTTTTCTTTTATGTTCAATGATTTTATGTCTTAGCCGTGCTGTTTGATTTGGTCTATTAATAAGTGAACGCTCAATTCATCCAGATAATCTGCTTGTTCAATTAGAAAAATCGCTCTTCTTTTTATATCGTTAAGGATCTTTAATAGCTCCGGCGTGCTTTCATCTGTTTCACATTCATTCTGCCTCAGTATGTTGGTCAAAGAGCTTAATTCTGTTGCTACTGCAGCTTCATTCGTGTTCTGTTTAATCCATGGAGATTATTTCCGATGTCAAATAAACAGTGTGAATGGTTTTAATTTGTGGAACTGGCTTGTTTGCTAATGATGAAAAACCTCTAACCTGTCATCATTTTACAACTAAGAAGCAACAAACATTACAGCTGGTATTTAGGAGCAGTTATAATTAGAAAATGCAGGTTTCTGAGAGATTTGAATGGGGAAACATTGCTAGAGACGCATTTTGAGGTTTACTGATGGCAGTTCAGAGCCGAGACTGAACAATGGAAATGGTGTCATCATAGTTTACCCAACAGAGCAAATCCAGATCTAAGTTACCCTACTTTCCCCCAGCTGAATAAATTTAGTTCATTTTAATCTTTGATGGGTACCAAATAAATTAGGAAACACTCCAGGAAAACACAGCCTTATGATTTTGTTTGTAAAGCTGATTACTAAGATAAACAACTTTTCCATATTTTGTCAGCAATCTACAAACTTCATTGCATTTGATTTGGTAAGTAGCACCTAGTTGTCAAGGAAAGATGGTAAATATGATGGATCCTCTATTTGTGGGGGTTGGAGACCACAATCACCCTCGATTCAAGTTAGTTTGTCAATGCATCTCTAGAAACACGTACAGTTGCCTATTGTAATGGTTCAAACACTAAATATACCTTAATATTGATTGTGGAAACCGTCTCAGAAGCTAACATCTACAGTCTTCCTTTTCTCCACTCTTTGAGGTTCAGCCAATCAGTGCCAAGGAAAATGAATGTCTCTTCTGCCTACAGTCAGTAGTGTGTCAAGTAATATCACTCCTTCGTATTTCATCTTCCTAAGCTTGATTTTCTTTTGAATATTTTAGGAAATAAAATCCTCAAACAGAGCAATTTTCGACAAATAAGGAAAAATCCATGACCAGGGGATCTTGCACTTGGACGGAGATCCACTGTGTTCTTTAAAACTTAAAATCAGGAAAACCTGCGGTGCATTGATATTCAGCCCTTTTTACTGTTTTATCACTAAATGAAATATTTTGCAGCCCTTTTCCTTCAGGAGTCGCCCAATTTGTAAAAATAGTACGGTAAAGCAGCTAAAACGCTCATGGGAAGTGAGAGAATCTGTTTATAGGACAAATATTAATGGTGATCTTTGGAGATAGAAAGACATCAGAAGTCACATTTGTAGTGAAGGGAGGATGGATGGAGGAAAACCTGTTGGACTGGTTTTAGATCAAAATATGTTAATGAGTTGGAATGGCCTAGGGTTAGGTTTCTAACTGTTTAAGAAGTTCAGTCTGTTAAATCTGCAGATGGTTTTACAAAATGACTCAAGAAGGATAAATAAAGGTGTTGGTTCATCACAGAAAATCCCAATAAACAGCATGCGGCTGTATCTCAGGTGGATTACTGCATACAGAGAAAGCAAATCACAGATGGTTTCCTGTGAGTCATTCGGTCATGTGGCCAATGAGGAAACTCAAATGAACTAATGTCAACAAAGGCGAGACATTTATGTTTATAAAGCTTAAACAAGCATCATCGTCATATGCTAGCACACTTCCTGTTGACGGGCGTGACTCCATGTTGCACCGTAAAGCCATACCTTTGTTCCTGGAAGAACTTGTTTTTGAGTATTAAGAGTCGGTTTACTTCCAGTTGGACTTGGACTTTGGAAGTAATTGTTTGATTGCATCACAAGCTTCAGCAAAGGTTGAGCAACAGTGACGAAGTAAATAGCTGAGCAGAGAACATTCCTCTTACCTCCTGTCGGAGCTTGTCTTTACGAGCCTTTCTGGAAAACGAAGAAAATATCTCCTGTGATTCATGGTTGTGAGTCGGCTCTTTGTTATGAAACTGATAAACGTCTCATAAGGAAATGGATTGCTCCGCGTGGCATACAGAAGGTCATTTCCTGATATGCTTTTGAAAGAAGTTCCTTAGGGGGTAATTACAAGATTTTAGAATGACTGAAATGTCCTTAACCTGCAGGATTGGAAGCATTCAAAGCTCCTGCCCCTTTCGATTCTCTTTTACTTTACTCTGATGCTTAACTTGACAGCATTAGGTTGTGATATTTATCTATTTTTCTTGTTGTTGGACATTTGGTTGAACTTCAGAGGCTTTTATGTCTTTGAAAGGGCAAAACGTACAAAGCTAATCGCATTACCAACCACTTCTCCTTCCTGTCTTCATATTTACTGTATAGATGCAGTAGAGGAGCAATAGTTGGGAAAATAAAAGCAGTTGTTGTACCCAAGTGCTCCAAAGAAGTTAAGACTTTACACCATTGTATTCATCATGCAACGTCATACACTTTGTTTTTCATTAAAAGAACATAGAGAATGGAAAATATTTGAATTTCCAGATATTATCCCCAATCCCAATGCCTAAAGGTTACATCCCTCTATCTATTCATTTTTCACTTGTCCTTCCAATAATCCACTGGATGACTGTTCCCTCAAGCGCCTGTGTGTCTTCATCATTCTGTCCGATGACTGTCCTTCAACCAGCTAACCTTCCATTTGTCCATCTGTCCTTCACTCCATCCCTATTGGTCCCCATGTTTGTCTTGTCTTTTTGTCCCTCTGTTCATCCGTCCATCCACCTGGCCCTCATTTTATCCATCCATCTGTCCCTTTTTCGTCAATCTGTTAAGAAACAACAGTGATTTGTATCTTTGTTAAAGGGCTGTTCCACTATTTTGATCGTACTCTCCTTTCTTCTCTTAGAAAAATAAAAATAATATAAAGTGTTTTCTAATCTCGTTCTGGGCAAAACAATCTTCTGTATCCTCTCTTCCTGTAAGCTAGTTGTTAATACCCCTACTTGCCACAACCCAGCCTATGGTTGATGAGAAGAAACATATTCCTAAGAAAAATTCAGGTAAAGTTGGTCTAAAACATAAAGCTGGTTTAAGACTCATGAATATTCACATTGATTTGCGATTGGCTCAAATAGGTGGAGGGGGTTCCAGTACTAGGTCTTCATCAGTTCAATTCAAGTCTAAAACTGTAACTCCTGTTACATAATTTCAGTTTTACTTCAACAAATTTAGTTTCCTTGTATTTCCCTTTGCAGCGGCAGGTTCCCATCTGACTGGCTCTCTTTGGTACCTTCGTCGTCAAACTTGAGTCAAGGACTAAATGACGGCTGAAGCTGATTTCAGTGGTTCCCCTTTTACCATTTTCCAATTAGTAACTCTAAATAGACTAAAGTTGTGGGTGTTTGCGTCCATCCCAAACGCGATTAAACTGTTTAAAATATAAAAATAAAATAATTGCCATAGATGTAAATTCTCCAGCGTTCTATTATAGAAAATGTTATTCTGATCCATCCTAACAGCATGGTTAGGAGAAATCACCTTGTTTTCTAAGCCTCCAGTTTATTATTCAGGTGTAAATCCCTCTGGGAGCCGTTTTAGACTTATAACTTGTTAATTTCCTCTTAGCACTTCCACAGAAAGATGCCTCCACACGGCAGCTGGTGCTTTTCTTGAATCCTGTGTTGTGTGGGTGCCTGAAAGAAGGTCAGACATGATTATTAGCTTTGGCTTTTACTTGCATTCAATGCTTCCACAGCCTTCTGTCTGGTCTCCACACAGAGCGAAACGTGGACAAATGTGTCAGACCTGCTCATTAACTGAGGATTTGATATTCGTTCTTCTCCTTGTTTGAAAATTACAGCTCACCTTTGTGCTGATTTGCTCATATTTAGAGACTTTTTTTAATGCTAATAACCAACAAAGATGGCCTCTGTAAATACAAAAATCTGCTTTTCAATTATTTTGATTTATTTAAAGGGGCGGTATTATGTGTTTTCCAGTTATATGCCAGGATGTCCAGAAAGTCCACAGAGTATTTTTTTATAAAAAGTCTTGGATTTATTTTGAAATCCCAAATGGAGGCCATTTCTGGCCGACTCTTTTTCTGTTCCATCTTTCTTTTTTTTTTTTTTTACTTAATTTTTTATGCAGTATTAGAATTGCTTTAAAGGTGCAAATAAACAAATCAATTCCTTTGTAAAAATGAGAAAATAAACATTTCGTTGCCCAGAATGCAGCATTTCTTGATTGTTAATAACAAAGTTTGCATCTGCTGCTAAAGAAAACAAAACTTCCAAACATCAACATGTGGAAAGCTCAGTATTTTCTGCTTGACTTAACATCAAATATAGCGCCGATCTGGTGATTATTATTTTTTATTAAACGATTATTAATCGGTTATTAATAACTTATCCTATTCTTTTTCTTTGAGCAACTTTGATGCCTTTTAAAAAAGTCAAATCTTCACTTTACTATCTAGTGTTTACTCTGGTTTTCAGCTTCTTTTTTTTTTTTTTTTTGTTGACGATCTGCAACCTTTAAGTGGGACAAATGTCCTTAATGGCGTATATAAACAGAAAGCCACTATGTTTCTTCCTTCGGCTTGTTTTTTCCTTTGAGTTTCTCAGCGTGCAGCCACACGCCGACCCGCCGTTCATTACAGACTGGGATGAATGGCATGTTATTGGAGCCTCAGAAGCCTGTCAAACGCTGCACACTTGAAATCAGTAGTTGGAAGGGGGGATGACATCACCGTTAGAGATGGGTTTTTTCTGCATTTTGAAGCACTGCCTCTGACTCTGTGACAGTTTTTCTTTCCTCTCTTTTCCCTCACTCTGAAATTCTTTTGTAAAAATAACAGTATACCACCCTGTTCCTCCTGGGAAAAAAAACATAAAGCTTTGTTGCTCGCTGGGTCTCAGACATAGACTTAATGTTGTTTTCTCTTTGCCTACAGAGAAAGCAGCTGCAATTATCAAGCATTGACGTTGCCTCGTAGTTGCACTCGAAAACGAGACTTTGTTGTTTTTTTTCATTTATATAAGAGCATAAAATGTGAAGAAAATAGTGCGGACAAGTCAAAGCAGGCTGAAAACCTGCAGGTATTCTTCCAAGAAAAAAAGGGGAGTAGTTTTGGAGAGCTGCTGGTGAAAACTAGAATCTCGGTTCCCAGCATTCAGCCATGTTGGCTCAGCATCCAACACTGTGTGTGCATCTGCCAAAAGTCTCCCGTAAAGACGTTTTAATTTGAAACAATGAAAGTATTGTTTGTTTTTTATTTATTTCTTATTTTTAAGTTTACTTGTATCCCAGTTCCAGAAGAAAAAAAAATCATTTTAAATCTAGATTTTGATCTGAACACGTTTTCTTTCCAACTACAGTTAAAATGTAACTATATTAGAATTATTGGTTCTAATATAGTTGAAGTTCTGTTTCGCCTAAGTTGCAAAATCAATAATGATACAAGTAAATTATTATTTCTGCTGTTTTCCAGTTGAATTAACTACCAACTTTGACTCCACGCCAACTTTCTCATTAAATTTGTAACCCTAAACAAGTAAATATAGAGATGAATGAGTGAAAAACCTAAAAAGTTGAAGGTCGACGTGATGCAATAGATACACCGGTGCCTCCTCTCTTAGCTCCACATTCAGTCTCTCCAAATTACCCAGCTTTCTTTGCAAGGCCGCCAGGCAGCCGTTAATTAGCCAATCTCACGCTCCGTTAGCCGGCCGGGGAGACAGAACGAGGTAGAGGAAGAATAGATTGCGAGTTGGAGAGAAGGTTGGGGTAAGTTGGAGGAAAGGAGAGGGACCAAGTGAGAGCATTAAAGGGAACGAGGGTGAAAGAGAGTGAAAAGAGGAGGCGGGTGGGTTGGAGAGAGGCTGGAGAACAGTGCGCAGTTTCCTAACGGGGAGACATGAGAAACGAGGGGAGAGGAGTGGATCTGAAGTGGTGAGGGAAGAGAGGGTTGAAGTGGTGAGAACGGATGGCGGAAAATGATTCTCACTCCATTAGCGGATCCCACTGAACCAAGAACAGCTGGGGATCAAAAACATGACCTGAATTAATTCAGGAACTGTCAGTTCACGTTACACTTTGCAGGTTTAATATTTGCTCCACACTCTGCTGTGAAGGCCACCGGCATGCTTTAATTGGAGAAAGAGCGTGCTGATGGGCTGTTAATAAAAGTTTTGTCAACAAATCTATATTAAGATACTTTAAATGAGAGGAAAGAAACTTTGGAAACATTCTTCAAAGATGGTGAAAATTGTCGCAGTTAATTAGACGCATTTGCAACATAATAATCCTAAAAAAAAGCATTTTATTCTAAGCTACTGTTGGATGATTCAAACCAACTTTTACTGTTAAATAGTTGAGAATAAAAATACTTTCTAGAAACTTTGGCGCAAATTTAACACGTCGTCAAGCAAGCTTTGATTTGGACAATTTAAAAAAAAAAAATTTAATTAGCTTTTATTTATTTTTACCTTTGTTTACGTATTACTTGTTTTATGACACTTTAAAAAGTCATGACATTTTTAAAAATAAGTATTTTGCCTCAGTAGTCAAACATGAGGACGACAAAGTAAACTAACTCAAGTAATTGATTGAGTTAGAAAAATAGTTTTGTTTCTCATTGCTATTGATGATTACAAAATATAGTTAGAACAAATATTTTTGTAAAAAAAAAAAAAAAACTCATTGTCTTGGATTAAATTAGCCTAAACTTTATCTGTTTTAGAGATGTATGTAAAGTAAGTTTGCAATTTGGAAAATCAATGATGTCATGGCTTTGTAAGGCTTTGATTGGTTAATTCACAATGAAATAAGTCCTGCTCCAACATAAGCTGGAAGGCCGCTCTGTTAGGAAGAAGCTGTTACTCCAATAATAATTTAGTATTCAAAAATTATTTGAAGATCTCCGTTTTAGTAAAAGCAAAAGATGGCAAATGGCTCTGCATACATTTTCAGAGAAGGAAAAAAAACAAAAGGAAAAGTCAGCACACATCTGCCAGCAACCGACCTTAGAGAGGAACGCAGATGAAGGGTATAAAAGCTGCAAACCGAGAGCGAGAAGAGACGAGTGGTGACAATGAAGCGCAAATTGAAAACGCAGAGCCGTTAGCGTCGGGGGGAGCAGGGGGGCGGCAAAGCACCACAATCATTTTCACTCCATTAGCTGTTTGAGTTAAACAGAAGTGGGAGACGACGACGCGGCTCGTTCATTTAAAAGGCCGGTTTTACGGCGGCAGGAAGGGGAAGACTGTGGTTTTTAAACGAAGCGTTCAAAGCAGAAAGGTGACCCGTTGTGGCAGCAGACAGGAGTATTAAAGCTCACCCGTTTATGGAAATACGTGAGGATGTTCCATGACCTCAAAGAGACGATTCTTACAAAACTCAACACATTTTGTTCATTATTGCAAAATCCTAAATGCAAAACTTTGAGATGGCGATTTAAAAGTCTTGAGTTTGAAACAAAGTATTCATCTCTGTTAGGGTTGAAGTTCAGGGAAAGTGGACAAAAATGGAGGTCAAAGGCCAAAACCACTGAAAACTGTTTTTAAAAACCAGCTTTAACTTTTCACACAGCTAGTTATCTCTATACATGTTTGACATTTAAATTCATATAATGATTTGAAACATCTTCAAAATTTGGTAGGGGGCAATCACCTGTTCACAGATCTATATTTAAGTTATTTATTTTCTTTCATATTAACTAAATAGCTTATTTAAAGCATTTGTAGACATGATATCTTTTCCTTTATTACTCGTTTCTGTCCTGCATAATGGAATAATGAAACCCGCTAACAAGACCATTTGAAGAGAAAATGATTTTTCAAACGCTCGTCAGCATTTCGGAGGAAACGTAGGTCTTTGCCTCGCGAAGCCCGCGTGAGCGAAGCGTTTTGTTGAAAGGGCTGGCGCATGCAAAATATCCCAAAATATGAAGCGAAGCCTGCCTTCGTTTGCTGGTGCTTCTCATTAAGCATGCTGCGAGTAACGAGGGAAACTCACTTTCCCAGAGGCTTTGTTTCTCTGAAGCTAAATGGTGTTTTTATAGTGTTTAGTATTCTACTCTTCCAGCACTGTCCTGCTTTATGGAGCGGAGAACACACACACACACACACACTTACTGGTGTGTTCATTAGAAGCAGTAGTCGTAATTGACGTTCTTTTGTGCTGGTGTGTCAGGCAGTTTTCAACTCCTTGGACCCTCCTCGAGGGATTAATCCAAAGAAATCCAATCAGAATGTCTTCATTTACACCGACGGCCATTTTAGTTTTATTAGCCAGGTTTTTCTATTAGAGACTCACTGTAGAGAGCGACCCCCCTCCCCAGCCCTACCCCACCCTTCCCTTTTCTTCCTGCTTAATGAAGCTGCTGCACCAGTTAAACTCGGGCTGGAACACTGGGGCCGTTTCAACAAATCCAAAACCTTCGCTCAAAGCCCTCGAAGACGCGAGAAAGCCAGCGGTCCGGAGCCGCGTCGCAAACCTCGACATGAGGGGAAGATCACAGCTTGTGGACCAAATCCCTCACCCTTTTTTAAAACTTTTTTTTTTAGCTATGTTGCACCGAGTTGCGCACATGAAAGGTGACAGAGGCAGTTTTGTGAAGACTGAGAAATGAGAGCTTCAGGGAGATGTTCAAATACTGTTTGACGATCCGGCAAGCGTTCCTTTTTTCTTTTTCTTTTTTTTTCTGAGCATGCTACCGCCTTTTATGTTGACATGCAACATGTCAGACTGCAGAGCAGCTATTACTCGATACGGATGGATTCCTGTTGCAAAACTCCCAAGTACACGGCTGCTAAAGTCGCCCCACAAAGCTTAAACGTTTGTGCAAAAAACACACCAACAATTTCAGGCTTCTTGCTGCATTTTGCTCCGAGATGTTGCGTTCGCTGTTGATTTATTGCTGCGTATTAAAACCAAATAATCTCCCTCATCCCCTTGTCACTGTAAGCTCTTCTCAATCCCCTCCCCTCACTCTCGGCTCGCTTCGCCGGCAAGAACAAAGAAAGTTACGGGCGGACTCGGCGAGAAGGCAACGGCTTTCTAATAATAGCCAGAACGACGGTGTCGTCACCGACACGAGCAACTGGAGTTCACACGTCAGTCCTGAGGAATTATGCAAAACGTGTGTTTGATCGTTAGGGGGTAAAGTGGGAAACTAACCTCGTTAGTATAAGGAAAACACTTCCTGCTTTTAGCTGAGGAGCTAAATGATGTAATTAGGAGAAAGTGTGGCCATTATTTCCCATAGAAACCACCAGAGATGATAAAACGCTGAAAACTGACCAGCAAAAGTTTGTGGGCAAATGGGCAGCAAAAGATCTTGTTAATATAGTGGGCCAATTTGGTGTTAAGGATTGATTTGAACCTTAAAACACAGAATATAACTTTTCCTTTGGCAGAACTCTTTAAGGTTCGTCAACCATTAAACTCTCTGGCCACTTTGGTAGGTAAACCTGTACGATTTCTTGCTAAGAAAACATGAAAATAAGTCAATTACATGCCAGCGACTCTCGTTTCAACCAAAGTCTGTAGAAGGAAGTCCCTGACCCAACATGTCGAACACACCCATTTCTTTTCCTTAGACCTTTTTTCAAAGAACTAAGGTTGTTCTGAAGGAAAATGGGCCCAACCTGGGAAGGTTTCACCTAACAAAGTGGATGATGAGTTTATCTCCTCAAAACATTATGATTTATGTCGCCTTCAATTGGGCCAAGAATTGACATCTTCTCTAATTTCAATCCAAACTAGAGTTTCCAGACAGATTTATTTATTTTGTAAAAGCGTCATAAAATATAACTACCAGCTGGATTTATACCTAAAACATATACCTTAGTAGCTGATTATTAGAATAAAAGATAAAGTTTGGATAAAGCGCTGTTGTCTCCATTGTTCTTAAAAGTAGGTCGCTACATTTTTATATAACTGTCTTCTTCAAGTGTAGCTTTGAGGAACTTGATGGTGTGAGAGCTCTTCATTCGCTCTGGTCAGCGAGTCTGGAGGGTTGTGTGTGTGTGTGTGTGTGTGTGTGTGTGTGTGTTGGTCAGTTGACCTCCTTCACCTTCCCTCTTAGTGTCGCTTCCTGTTTTCTCCTCTTTGGTTGGACGGAGCGCTCGGCTACTGGCCTCCAAGGAGGAAAACTCTGCCCCCTCCCCGCTCTGTCCCAACGCATCTTCATCACCACTTTCATCACTGTAACCAGCGAATTAGTCCGCTGTTAACAACTTCTACTAAGTTTTTGTTGGGCTCCTCTGGCAGGAGCTGTAATATGACGTTTGTTTGATATTTGTTTAAGGAAAATATTGTAGCGTCAACTTTTGGCTCAATCGGACAGAAAGTTTAGACTTTAAACTCCAACTTGAACCAAAGCCTTATTTTAATATTCATTTTTCCGTTCACCCATCTGCCCATCATTTGGTCCAGACGTCAGATCTTCTGTTTATGAGCCCAGCTTTCATCAATTCTTAAAATTTATGGTGATGTTTTGTTTTTATCTGGGATTTATAGTTTGGAAAAATTGTGGCATTTTGGATGTGAAAATGTCTGATTTTTCTGGTTCTTGTCGCATTTTCTTCCCATAGTAGGACATCGTTTAAATTTAATAAAGACAAATTTTCCCCAATTTTCCTGCAAATTCCCTGTACTCCAAGTCGTTTTCATTGAATCTTAAAACAGAAACTGAACTCTTTTTTTAGACATTTTTCCTGACTTTAAATTAAAAAAAGTTTGGTGTTCGCCGTCAGACGGTTGCCTCGTGACCCACCCGTCGTCCTGTGGGTTGACTTGATCCGCCTTGGGTTCGGATCGGGCCTCCTGCTGTGATCCATCTGCCGTGCCCTCATGCATCCTCCTTCCTCCAATCTGACCGCGTTTGCATCGAGTTCCCACTTCCTTTTTTCCCCATTTCCACTCGCTTCCTATCAGACGGAAGATGCTAATCCCGTGTGACCTTTCCTATCCGAGGTCGTCACCCAGACGATCGGCAGATTATGGAACATTTTCTGTCTGAGTAGATTAGCTCCTAATGGTATTTGTTTGAACTTTTTACAACTTTGAATTTACTTTTCTGAATGGCACGACATGTATATATATATTTTAAATGCTGTAGTTCCATTTCTAGGTATCTAAGGAACTTTTTTTTAATTTTTCTGTCGTCCTGAATAAAGTGCGGTCTTGCTGGGAGACCCTTTGCTCCTGGGGTCTGCTGCCAGACGGGGAGACAAATCGGCGGTTATTGCAGCTGCTGCTACTCCTGATTTTTAATGATGTCGCTCTTGAATATTAAAACCATTATGGAAGAGAGAGAGCGAGGAGAGAGGAGGAAAAAAAAATTGCGATGTGATTTATTATTCTGCTCTGGGTGAGTCCCCTGCTCTCCTCCGTCTCTCTCTTCATTACATTCAGTCCGTCCGTTCTTCCCTCGTTCTTCCTCTCCCTCGTTTCTTCATCTCTGTCGTCTTTCGTAATTGTTTTTCATTATCGTTCTTTTTTTTTTTGTCTGTTTTTCTTGGATTGTTGTTGGCAAATGTTCCTTTTTATTATTTTTTTTCTCTCTCTCTAGATTTTGCCTATTTGTCACCCCAATGACAGAGGATGACTCAGGCTCCATGGGGTTTTTATTCTGTCTGTGTGTGTGTAGGAGGCGCTGTGCTAATAGTCCCTCTCTCCCTGACAGACTAATGAGTAGTTTGGGCTCCCGTCTATCACGCTCTCTCCGTTTCCCTTCCTACCTCTGGCTCTTGGAAATGATGAGCTCACTCGCACCCGCTTTCCAAAGACTGCACCTAATATGACGAATTCTTTCAAACTCTTGTCTCTTTTTTATTCTTATTCTCTCTCTCTCTCTCTCTCTATCTCTGTCTGTTGTCATGTCTGTCACTGTTTTTGTGAAGCTCATCCATCTCTGTCTTCTGTGTAGTGAAAGAAGCAGCTGGTTATCGTGGTCATTTGAGTGAAAATGCAGCAACTCAGAGCAGCTCACATGAGATGGAGAGAGGAGTAGAAAACCTTTCTGCAAACGTTTAAGTCACATGGGGTTGTTTATAATGCTGGAAAATAAAGGAAAACAAATAAAAATAGTTAAAATAATGCATTTGAAGGACTGTTCTACCTTTAATTTAACATAAATGCTGTACAACTAGACTGAAAAGAGCTACATGTGTCCAGTCTTGCAAAATGTCTAACTTTTCTGAAGAAGTTTTACATTCCCAAAAATATACTTAAATTTATATAAAAAATACTAATATTTAAGTATTAGTGGATTTTTTTCATAGAGAATCTGTAATATATTATAAAAGTGGAGCTTGGGAAACTAAAATACAAAGGCACAATGCTACTTGACGCGCTATTGGCCGGCATTTGTACAGCAGCCAATCCAGGCGCGCCAACCGTTTTCCTTGGTGCTGATTGGCTGAACCCTCAATAACGGAGATAATGAAGACTGTAGATGTTAATTTTTGCGGTTGCACTGAAATGATTTCCAATGTAGTTATTGTAGCATATTAAAGTATATTTAGTGATTAAAGTTAGACTTTTGAGAAGTATTTGTGGGTGGTTTTTGTCTCCAAATACTGGAGATCTGTCATTTTCCTTTCAATTTGTAAGAAAACATAATAATAATTTTAGAATTCAGCTTCAACATTCAGTCTGTTTTATGGCTGGAGATGTTGTCAACCTGTCGCTGGTTTGGAGCAGCTCAACACCAATCCTAAAGGAAAAACAGAAACTGAATATCGGAGCGGCTCGTCTCGTCGCTAACTGCTTTTATTTTCTGCGTTTCCCCCGCAGAGGAGCTGGCGTACGAGGTGAGGTGGTCTTTCACCCGGCTGCGCGGCGAACAGACCACGACTCCGGTGGTCAGCGTGGACCGCTTCGGCGTCGTGACCAAGTCCAACCGCAACTCGTCCAGCGGCGTCTCCATAGAGCGCAAGGACGCCAACACCTACGTGCTCAACATTTTCGGCACTCAGGACAGGTGAGAGTCGAACCTTTTCCCTCTTATTTGGCTCCAATATTTCTGCTTCATCGTGATTTTCATGCCTTGAGTCTCAGCTGTGGCGTTTAACGGAGTTTTCTGTGCTTTCCAGTGACAGCGGCGAGTACCACTGCATGGTGACTCCATGGTACAAGTCGGCCTCATCGGGACTTTGGACTCAGGATAGAGATTATACCTCTGGCAAAGTCTTCCTCTCCGTCAAATTTGCAGGTGAAGAAATGTTTTAAAAAAAATCACCCAGACTTACAAAATAATCAGTGTAACATAAAAACTCCTCCACAACCTGGATTATTTTGTCATAAGCAATTGTTCTCTCTTTTTCTGCAGTATGGGACTCCTTAAAGCTACCTCTCCTATACGGTGCATCAGCCTCTCTGGGTAATATTGTGACTAAATATCAAAGTGATTCATTGATATTTAGTAGTTGTTTAATTTTTTATCTTTCACATCAGTTAAAGTCAAAAGTGCTGCACACCTTCTGTAAATAATACAATTAAGGTTTCTGTTAATATTTTAGTTTCTAAATAATCTTTCCAGCAGTTCTAACTCAAACACGTTGAAAGCGTTCCTTCGTTTGGTTTTAAGAGTCGAGCAAATGAGCGAAAAGGGAATTTAAAGAAGCAGCAAAAATATTTTTGTTTGAAACTGTTGAAAAATGTTAAAACTTTAAAAACAATCATTTCCTATCTACACATTTCTAGCACAAATGCTAACAATAATGTATATTTAAATTTTTTCCTATTTTATCTTCATCTTATTTTCGGTTATTTTATCACCATGTTTCCAAGCTCATCATCCAAATTCACTCCACCCACATCTTCCCAGACTTTTTTATATTTATTTTATTTAAAATTTTTTCAACTGCGTAGATGCCAACCCAATTCAGATTTGATCGGCTGCTTTTGCGATGTAAATAAACTATCATAGTAATTCAGCGTTAGCTGGCCAGCGGCAGCCTGAGGAGAACGTAAACGCCGATGCTCACGTCTTAATTTTTACGCTCTAGCTTTAGCTTTTTATTTTGTCTTCAGGTGTGGGCGTCTTCTCTCTGCTCCTGGGTCTGATTTGCGCTCGGTGCTGCTGCCGCAACACGGCGCACACTCCCCGCTCGCGCAGCAAGCTGATGGACCTCGAGATGGACTGACAAACACTTTCCCCTGCGCCCGCCCACTGCAGCGCCCACAAGAAGCACCACGCGCAAAACAGACACACTCCCGTCGACGACTTCTGGGACACCCACCTGTTTGCCGCCGACGGGCGCTGGGAGTGAGTCCGTCGTTTCGGGAGCCTGACCGACCGATCACAGTGCTTATTTTTTTGAAATAAAATGAAATCTAATAAAGGTGCTTTCTGGGGGAACTTCTCGGCTCTGCAGTGGAGGCGCAGGGGATTTTCACGCTCGCTCGATGGAGAAATAGCCTTTCAGACTTCTGCTTCGTTTTTGGATACGTTTTGTTTTCCCTATAGGATTTCTATCCGTTTTTGAGAAACTCTGAGGAAGCCGGAGCTTCTGAGATGTCACCGCCCACTGGGACTAGAGGACCTCTGCACAGATCTGCTGCCTCTCTAACCACTAGGAATAACAAAAAAAAGAAGCGCTCAGGCTGGATTACTTTCTTTTTCACTGCTTTTTTTCCAGATGCAAGGCTCATCGCAAAGTACAACCTTTTTTTTTATATATATATATATATATATATATATTGGATGAACCACGGAAAAGTCCGAAGCTGGATTAATCGAACCTGGATTTGTCCGATTTCTTTCATTTTGAAGCCTGAGCCTTCCTTCTGCCATAGAGGAGTTTGTGGAGTAAACATGAAAATAAAAAATAAAGTGCTTCATGTTTCCAAACGAGAGGCGTTGCACTACCATCCCAGAGTGATCCTATTTTAACAAAAAAGGAAAATAACTAACTTTATTGTCAGGATTTTCTTTTTTTTTGTTTGTTTTCTTATGACAATTGAGAGATTTTAAAGTGACATTAAAGAGACATTTTTAAGCTTTACAAAAAGATATGCAGTCAGCGTGTTTGTGTGTGAGATATACTGTATACGGTGCCAATATTTGTGGAGTGTGCTTAGTTCAGCTTACCGGACCGACACTTGAACAGTCGCTACCAGCGGCGGCGGAAAACACTCCTCTTTTATAAGTATTCAGAAATGTATCCAGATGTTATTTTTGCCTGAGTCTTGTGTGTGTTTTGTACAGTGTGTGAGTGCTGTGCGACAAAGGGTTGCATGTACTGTTTAGTAACAGTATGATGTTTGTCATGAGCAACATAAATCTTTCTCCTTCCCCACTAAAAGCCTGCTGCTTTCAAATTTTAAAAACTGGCTGCTGAAAATGCTAGCCAAAATGCTAGCACATGATGCTAATTCAGGATGATACAAGGAACTTAATTGCTTTTTATAAAAATTATTTGCATTAATCATAGTTCATAATTTTGCATGTCCATGAGTCTCACATGTTTTAATTTTTTTAAACTGTTTTTTTAAATGTGCTTAGCTTGGATTTGTTTAGCATAAAGACAAAAAGCAGGGAGACGGCTAAATTTGCTTGCTAAGCTAAATCATATGGACAACCTATTTTTGTTAAGTGACTATTAAACAGCTTTTGGCCACTATATGAACCCCAATTTTTATAATTTTTGTAACATATATGAAACTGTGAAAGTTTTGCTTTCCAAAACTATAACATTTTACCTCAACTAGTAGTTAGCCTAATGAAATTATGCTAGGTTCTATCCCACTTCAAGCTGGATTTTATGCAACTTTTAAGATGGTCTATGGTTCACCTCAAACTAGGCTTTATCCTGTTTAAGCTAGGCTTCATCTTACTTCAAGCTGTTGCCTGTAGGTCTGTCAAAATTCAGGGGCTATATTTGAAGGTTGATTATGTCACAACAACATCCAAATTCAGATGCCTCTCCAAATGGGCCCCACTAACAAAGCAATTTTTCTCTGCAGAGTAGAAGGACAGTAACCACTTCATGCTGTGTATCAGGATGAGTTGTTTCCCACTTCAGTCCAGGCTATAGCCTGTGTCAAGCTAGGCCATAAACCACTTCAGGCTAGGCTATAACCTACTTCAAGCTAGGCTATAACATGTTTCAAGCTAGGCTGCAACCTGCTTCAAGCTAGGCTATAACATGTTTCAAGCTAGGCTACAACCTGCTTCAAGCTAGACTATAACCTGCTTCAAGCTAGGCTATAACCTGTTTCAAGCTAGGCTATAACCTGTTTCAAGCTAGGCTATAACCTGTTTCAAGCTAGGCTATAACCTACTTCAAGCTAGGCTATAACCTACTTCAAGCTAGGCTATATCCTACTTCAAGCTAGGCTATATCCTGTGTCAAGCTAGGCCATAAACCACTTCAGGCTAGGCTATAACCTGTTTCAAGCTAGGCTACAACCTGCTTCAAGCTAGACTATAACCTGCTTCATGCTAGGCTATAACCTGCTTCAAGCTAGGCTATAACCTGCTTCAAGCTAGGCTATAACCTGATTCAAGCTGCCTACCTTGAAGCAGGTTATAGTCTAGCTTGAAGCAATATAACCTGCTTCATGCTAGGCTATAACCTGCTTCAAGCTAGGCTATAACCTGCTTCAAGCTAGGCTATAACCTGCTTCAAGCTAGGCTATAACCTGCTTCAAGCTAGGCTGTGTAAGGCTGTGCTATATCCTGCTTTAACCTGTTTAATCCCACCGGCAACAATTGTTGCCAGACATTTTTCTAACTTCTGGAAGCTGTAAAAGAATTGTTTTGACTTTTAGCAGCTAATTGAAGTTTTTAAATAAAATAACAGGGTGAAAAAAGCCACACCCAAATTGTCTTAGTAATATTCAGCAAATTTGTGAAAGGATTTTTTTTTTGTACTATCCAAATTTATATAAAATGATTAAATATATAGAACAAATATATTACCTTGAACTGCTCAGTGCAAATTTTACTTGATTAACTGCAAGGTTTCTGTGAGGTTTGGAAGCATTTTTACTTTCTGTTTTCTCAAGAAAATTGGAAGCATAAACTTTAAAGGCTAGTTGAGTTAGCATGGAGTGGTTCCTTTCTCTGAATGTTTCTTTTTGTGCTTAATTTTGAGAGAGAAGAGCAAAGGAGGGGCAAATATGTATTCGCAAGTTGGTTGAATCCGTTTATACAACAAAACCTGATGAGTCTGTTTTCTGGTTTTTTGTTTTTTTTTCCTCATTAGCAGTTGAATCACTTGTGGTGATTGGCACATCATGTTGACTGGTGTGTGAACACACTCTCACAGCTCCACCAACAACATAAAGTGACAGAGTTTCAGTCCAGACCCACCGGGAGGCAACCAGCCTCTTCCTGAACTAAGAGAAAACTGTTAGAGTATAGAGAGATGTTTTTAATCAAATATTTAAGAGCAATAATCAGGTTACAGCTAAGAGAACGATGCACTCTCAGTCAGAGCTACAACACTCCAAGATGAGGAGATGATTAATTTATTTACCTGTTGTCCATTAGATTAAGAACTTTTTTTGTTGTTGTTGTTCTTCTGAGACGGCAAGTCCAGAAGTGTTATTCCAACCACAACTCTGTAAGAATATTCTGCCAAACGTTGTCGTTTGTAAGGCTGAATAATTTGACCCGGATCTAAAACCCAGAAGCAGAGCGTTGATTTTGGAAAACCAAACGGAGCCTGGATAATCGGCTCCTAACACGGGAGGAACGCTGGACACAGTTGGTGTTTTGGCCTGATTGATGGTGACTTTTCTTTCCAGGAAGGTGTGTGTGCTTCTTTCTGCTGTCCGGGGTTTTCAGGATCAGTTTTGCCCTCTTCAGCAAGCGGCTGTATAAAAATAACACTAATAATAATAATGCTTCGTGCCAAATGTTCCCAACTTTACACCACGGGAAGTAGCATTGATGCACACCACTGAACTTGTCCCACGAAGGCTTCCATATTGTCTTTTTTTTTTTGGTTTGTTTTTATAGCAGTTAATATGATAAATCATGATGATTTTTTTTTAATAAATAGATTTGTGATATGGACTCGTCCTGATGCTTTTTCTTGTCTGCTTTTTAAAATGTACAGTTTACATCAGATGCTTAAATAGAAACCAAACATTTTTTCCTCTTGGTGGCATTAAATCAGAATAAACTCCCTGATTCAGGTCAGCTTTACTACAGTTTTGCAGGACTGGATGTCTTCTGTCTTGCCATCCGTTGTCATAATCCCTAAATTGTCTTTAAAATTTTTTGAAGAAGCATAAGCATTACTGATTTAATACATAGATTTAACATTATAGGTGTTTTGTCCTCATCTGTTTCGTTTGTGGTTTGTCGTCAGTTTTGGATTCATCAGTGTCTCGTCTTCAACATCACAAGGACTTGTGGTTTTAACGGATCTGTACAGTTTGTATCCACTGCAGCTGCTCCGACGCTGTCGGCAGGCTGACTGCGCTGGGTTTGTTTTAAAAAAAAAAGAGGGCAAATGTTTATCCATTCCTTTGCTGTGCTGGCACCGGATGAAAGTTTACTTAGAAGTTGTTTCTGGGTTTCCATGGGAGTCGTTTTCTAGCCGATTGAGTAACTGGGTTTTCTCTGGTTCTCCTGCAGAGATCCACGTCTGTTTGCCTCTTCATTTCTAATCCACCATGTTCTTTTCTCTCTCTATAAATGTATGGTCATGTTAGCACTTTTGCTTAAATGTTGGGCTTTCTTTGGGGAAACCAGACACTTCTACGTGACTCGGATGAAAAGTCGAATCTGAAAATGTGAGGCAGTCAGTACCACCAGGGCCGTCACAAGCCTTTTAGCGGCCCTAATCAGATTTTTAATTGGGGGTAGGTAGGGGTCCCCATGCCAACAGATCAACACCAGACACTTCTTCATTCTGATACTACTCTTAAGTGTGTAACACACCTACTACCGTTAGCGTCATTTCTAGTTAGCTTACATCGTACCGCTGTTATGGTGGCTATTCATTTTTGCAGCAAACTAAAAATATGATTTGGATTTTGAAATTCAGAGTGTTATTTAAGTGCGCCATATTATTTGTGACCATCTCAAAGTAACAGCTGATAAATGCTGAATTTAACAAGTTTAACATTTTCTATGTCTCCATTGTATTTGCGCCGCAACCATAAAAATAATATTGAAATGGTTTTTCCACATGCAATGGCATTTAGTTAGTGTTATTGGATTTTTTTAATGAACAAATAAGATATTGATAGAAAATATTTACTTGCATATGTATGGAGAGATATTTTTCATAATTTTTCCTTGCTCTTGGGGCCCCCTGGTGGTATGGAGGCCCTAAGCAGCTGCTTAACAAACATATATTCTTTGGGTCGGTTATTGGTGTTACTAAAAAAAACAGCATGTGAGCGCCCCGAGTGATTGGACTACGCCACTGTTTTGAACACTTACGCCTCTTCTTTTCTTTTTTTTTTTTATCAGTTCGTCTCTGCAGCTTCTTTTTTCCCCCCCTCTTGATTTAAATGCAGATGAGCTTCCTGACTTTTAATTTTTGCACCTCTTTAACAATCTCTCCATCCACCTCTTTTTTTTCAGCTCCCCTCTCATCTTCAGCTCATGTTGAGCTAACAGGGATGAAAGATCCACTTTTGATTGGCTGCTGGCTTTTTTCTAACGTGCACTTGTTCTCTCTCAGGGTCCGTTTGACCCATTTTCCTGTCCCTGCATGTGCGTGTTCATGGGCCATTTGTTAATGCGGCCTTGTCACAACCGAACGCGTTATCAGCTTTAATTGAATCAGAGACGAACGTGATTAGAATAAGCAAGAGAGATCTCTGTTTTTCGCCGCCGATTTGGAGGTGTTTCCCCCCACCTCCCGCCCGTCACTTCTGCTTCATCTGGAGGGATGCTCCACATACAAAACAGGAAGAGAAAAAAACAAATCAGAAGGAAAAAAATTTAAAAATTTAGCACCACATGGAAGCGAGTAAAGTAGCCCGTTGTCCCCAGAGCCCACCACAGGCGACGCGTCTTCTGGTTTTCATTCTAATCGGCGCTGATGTCAACAGCATCTCCGGCTCCACACTGCAACACACACACACACACACACACACACTGCTGGTTGTAAAAACCTCTAAACATGCTGTTAGCATCTAACTAACTGGAGTCGGGGTGTTTGTGCCAAACGTCTGGAAAATCCAGGTTTTACTATTAATACCATCAACTTTGTAGAAAATCTAGAAAGTACACCTGGCCCAACTTTCTGTAATTAGCTCTAATAATTTTTTTATATATCCCCATAATATGGAAAACAATGTGATTTAATACACTTAAAGGACAAAAAGAATCTCGTTTTACTTGTTGGACTCAAGAGCTTAACGAAGATGAGTTTCAAACTGAGGTTTTCACAGATGTATTTTTAGAAAAAGAAACTTTATCTACGCAAGACGACGTTTGAGTGTGTGAAAAATCGCCGTGTCTGCAGTCTGGCTTTTATCAACCAATTCCCAGAGCAACTAATCGCCAGCAATCACATCTCAGCTCCACAAAGATCTCGTATCGGGGTCTGCAGGTCAAAGGTCGCCGTGCGAACACTCATTAGTGACTTAAGCAGGAAATGGAAGCCAGATAGCAAACTCTAATGCGCTTTCTGACCTTCTTGAGTTTCAAATTGTGTTTTTGGAGAAGCCAGAATGGAAAGTAATGATCTTAAAGACAAATACATGCATAAAAAGTTATTGTAGGACAATGTGAACAATTATGTGAAGATTGAATGAAGTTTTTCTGCTCCTTTCTGGAGTAGTAACACTAGTTTTAGAGATTTTATCTAGTTCTATAGATATAGATCTAGAAGACAGAAATACAAATTCTGTATATTCTGAAGCTAAATGTTTGCTCTTTATTTTGGGGTACCGGAGTATAGGGCGGTGAATTTGGTTTATTTTTTTGAAAGAAGCTAAAACAGAAAAACATTTAACATTTTCCTCCCATTTTGCAACTTTTCATTATTTTGTCTTCCTTTAGTTTTGTGGCTGTGATAAGACAAATATTTAATGAATAAGCTTGTAGATAAACTTGAGTAAGACGCTGCGTTTGTCAAAATAATAATAAAAAGAAAGTTTCTTGACTAAAATCCATTTGTAGTGTTATAGGAACGCTAGTAAGAGTGAGTCTATTTTAAGTAACGTGAGTAAAAGTAAAGAAATTTTGAGATTAATATCGTAATTTTTCTAAAAAGAACGGAGCTCCAAAAGTCAAAAATTTGAGATCTCAAAATTTCTATCCATTTTTTTTTCTAGAAACTTCCTGAGATCAATCTCAACATTTCTTCGTTTCTCGGTGGAAATGTTCTCCTCCCTTGTTTTTCTATATCTAATGGCTCTAGCAAGCCGTTTTAGTTTCCTGCCTGGAGGTTCTGCTTAAACTCAAGTGGTGAAATTGCCTGCGTGTCGTCAGATGTGACGCGTGTGAATTATTGATCTCAATAAACATTTCCTCCTCTTGGGGATGCCCGCGCCGGGCCGCTGCCGTCGATGTTTGTGAATTAACCCCGAGTCTAAAGTGTCGTGGAGGAACCTGAAGGAAGGAGAGCGGCCTCCTGGGTGCAGAAAATGTCTCTTTTCTTTTTTTTCTTTTTAATTGTGGAAGCGGCGGCAGCCTCTTATTGGACAGGGAGAGCTGAGAGAGTGTTAGCTGACCCCTCAGAGTGAATGTGAATGCGTGTGTGTGCGCGCGCAGGAATGCAGCGGCGACCGCTCTTATCTCCATTGGCCTCACCATGGAAACTACGTCAACACACAACTTCATT
This sequence comes from Alfaro cultratus, assembly GCA_903066825.1. Classification (NCBI taxonomy): domain Eukaryota; kingdom Metazoa; phylum Chordata; class Actinopteri; order Cyprinodontiformes; family Poeciliidae; genus Alfaro; species Alfaro cultratus. Next base: position 61,651 of record CAEFZX010006745.1, read on the forward strand.
GAGCCGGGGGGAGACAAATCCTGTATGAACCGATAGGTGTGTGTGTGTGTATTATTAGTTGGGAGATATTTGACCTCACCTCTCCACAGATCTCTCTCTGGTGCATTTCTCCGACTGGCCGACTCAGATATGAACTTCAGCTCAGTTTAAATCATTTCTAGTCACTTTTATGCTCTGTAGACTCTCGCGCAGTCGATTCATTAAACATTAAAATGCACATTAAGGATCTCACAGACAGATGGAAGAATAAGAAGAAACAAAAAGTGGAGGAAAAAAAAATTCCCGCTTACACGATACAGGGCTGTGAAAAATGTTTCTTCTGTTTCTGCTTTTACACATTTAATATAAAAAATAACCAGTGAATCAAAAATGCAGTTTTTGTTCAGTGATTTTATTTATTAACTTTTATTAAGAACAAGATATCTAAACTAGCTATGCTAAAAAGTAGTCATCCTACATAACTAGAACCTGCCTGACAACATGAAGTAGGCTAAAAGGTTTGGAAAAGCAGCACTTCTTACCCTGAACTACATGCAAGAACTACTGAGAAGAACCAAAAACTTTGCACACCTCACTTTGACTTCATGAACATCAGAATTAATGATCTAACAACAAGAAAAAGAGTCATCCTAAAAGGAGAAAGTGGGATTGAGTTATTGATACCTACATAGAGATCCTCCAGAGCAGACACAGCAGTCCTCCAACACGGCATCTCCTTGTACGGCTGCGCCTCTACAGCATGGCTCTACTTCCTCTCATGTATACACAAATAAGCGTTGCCATCACTCTCCGCTTTGTCACTCTCTTCGCCTCTATGTGTGGCGCGCGGCCAGGGAGACGCTCACTGAAAGACGAGCCAGCGCCAACTGCAAATCCTGCCTCACATCACAGGCAACTAAAACTTCGAGATGGCCGATAGGTGTGAACACGACCTAGGAAGTAATGACTGATTCGGGATCTGTGGTCAGAAAAGGGCTGCTGGTTTAAGGGAACTCGGATCTAAATGGACCAAAGATTTCCTCTACATGCTCTGAAGGATTCGTGAATCATTGTTTTGACTCTGCGACAAGCAGACAAAATGTAACCACTGCCAGCTTTAATGTTGCCAATCTTTGGTTTTCTTGATTCATCTTGAGTTTTACAAAGACTCTCTGCCAGTTCGTAGTTCCGTATTTGCTGATTTTTCTGTAGAACTTGACCCAAAAAGGAGAAGAGCAAATCTAAAACGCTTGAGATTAAACGCAGCTTGGGCAGGTGAAACACCTGGACGAAATGCTACTTGACCTGCTATTGGCTGGTGTTTCAAAAGCAGCCAATCCATAAGATCCATTCACTTTGCTTGTCTCTGATTGGTTGATCCGCCCTGGACTGTGATAAAGTTAACTAGCTTCTGTGGTTGTGCTAAGACAGTTTCCACTGTGCGTATCATTGAACATTGATTTATATCTGGTGTTTGAAGAGTTTTTTGAGCCAACTTTAAGTATTCAGATTGCAGCTCTTCTTGGGGAGCTCTGGTCTCCATGGAGACATGGGAAACGCCTCACACATCAAAAGTTGGGGATTTTGATATGACCTTTCTGAACCTGGTTTGGAGTAAAACCGGCAATCGGCTCCCTTTAAAAACACCTGGGGATAGTGAGAAACTTTAGACATGCACTCTGCTCGCTGTGTATAATGTGTATTGACAAGCTAGCTGTAACTCCATGCCTGCAGGGATCAGAGTTAATTCTCTATGAGGGAGTTAAGTCAGAGTGACTCCAGCATCAGTGCTCTGATATTAACGTCTCAACGCTCTACAGCTGCACTAAATGACATATTTACAGCTAACAAAGCTGTGCCGTTTATTTATTTTTGCTATAATGTGGGGTTAACTCGAGGTGAAACGTGACTTTTAACCCCGTGTTTCCGACTCGGCCTCGTTCAGACGTAGAGATGTGGGTTGGCTCCCCTCGTCGAGTGTGATGCGGCGTCTGTGCGGCCGAAGCTCCATCAATCTCTGCATTTCATGGTAATCTACACCCTGGAAGTGGAGCGGGGCGGGGGCGGCAGGAAACATGTCACACTTCAAACACCGTTACCAGCCCGTAGAGACTGCGCCTCATTACACACACAGCTCACACTTTAAATTACACAATGTAAACAGAAATTGCCAGCGCGTGGATTTCACTGGGTCAAAGTTCGCCGTGTCTTATTTTAGCAATCTTTAAAACCTTTGGTGAATTTTAGGATTTTGCTGGCCGTCTCTCTGTAGCAGCGGCATATATTGCCAATTTATTAGTGTTATTGATTACAGCTTGTTTTTAATGGTTGGCCTAAAATCGTAACAGTAATTGAGGAGACCCAAAGGATTTTTGAAATTATGAAAGAGGAATAAATCCCTTTTGGCTTTTGCTTTGCTTTTCAAGGAGAATAAATGATTTGACAAATTACATGTTTGGGCAAATGCATAGACTGGAACACTCCTCGGCTAATTCGCAGACCATCCAAACAACTTTTGGGGTTGTTTGTGAGCATAAAGTTGATCAGGAAAAGATCTTATACAGCTGGGGTTTGGGGCTGTGCGCATCAGAGAAATACTGCTAGTCAGAACTGGAGTTGAAATTGCAACGTCAACCTCAATGATGGCAGAATTTCGACAGTAAAGTCGGCTTGTCAAGAAAGGCTTTTATAATCTCTCTGCACAGGAAGCCGGTTTATTAGATCTCCAAGCTTCTGCTCTCAGACACCGTTTCTCTGGCTTCCCATTGATTAAGTCATCATATAAATCTTTATTTTATGAACTGAAATTCAAGCTGGAGACTTTATTATTACTTTTCCATGTCTGTAGTTAATGTGCTGGCAGCTCTATTACCCCTGACTAGTCTCATGTTTGTAGCAATTTTCATGATATGAATTATTTATTCACTGATCCACCTCAAACCCTTATATATATGTGCATAAAGAACATTTCGTCCAGGTATTTCTGAATTCTGATACAACTTTGACTTTCAGTGTGCGAATTTCAAGAGGAATTGAAAATCTTTGCAACTGTACAAATGACTCTCTTTAATAGATGCATGTTTTTTTTGTTTTGTTTTTTTAAGTAGACTTTCTTAAAATGGAACTCGTGAAGGTTTTCGGGCGTAACAAAACTTTATCTCTGAATTAATGGGTGCTTGAAAATACTTAGACATTTAAGCACATTATTTACACACACACTTCCCACATTCCTTAATCCGCTCCAGTGTACACAACACAGATCATTGTGCATGAATTATATGACACTATATAAAGAGTCTGAACCCATAATTATCATCGTGGCCGATAATTACTCTGCTTGTTGTGATGCTGCGCGGATGCTCACTTGCAGCCTGAGGCCGGCATGCGTTAACCTCTTTTCCACTCGTCTTATTTCATCACACAGTGAGGAGCGCCGGGTCTAAATAGTAAAAGGCAACAGCAATGTGCAACTAGCCAATAAGTTCACGGAAATTAGGCAGCAAAACGTCAAGACAGTCCGATTCTGGAAATACTCTGCAACGTAGCATAGAATAAAAGTATTTCCAGAAAGATGCTCGATAATTTCACCAAAGAGAACCTAAGTTTTCCCACAAAATACCTTGTTAGGTTAAAGAAAAATTATAACTATAACTTCCAGTATACCAAAAGTTAATGTGCAAGATTCCCTGTAAGTGTTTGGGAAAGTAATCTGTAAACTTACAGAAAATAACCTGTGATTTGTTTTTATATAAAAATTTTTCCAAAAAGAAATTCAGTAAGACCGACCTTAATGTTCTGAGAAAGTGCCTGAAAGGTTTAATAAAATACACAAATATAAGCTTCAAACTCGGAGAAAGTAATCTTATAAGAACCTGGTTACAAGTCACAGCATAAATACAGGACAGAACCCAAATCCACTGTGGCATTTCTGTAAAGTAAATCCAGAACCTGTAGTTTATCAAGACGTAAACATGCGTGATCTGGGAAAGTAAACTTTAAGTGCCAGGAAATACATGCATCTGCCAGTTCACCAAACGATTTCTTACCAAGAACAAACTACTCATTTATAGTCTGCTCCTCTCACGTTTACTGGAAATGAATTGTAAAGCGGTCAATACTTTTGGCTTTTACATTCCAGCAAAAGAGCCAAGCCAATGAGAGAGGGCACAAAAGTTTCTGGATTCCCAGAACCCAATTTATTTTAAGGTGGCCTTGAACTGTGTTTCTGAGTGGAAAAATATCTGAGAACTACTTGCAACGGAAAATCGATGAGGATATTTTGGAAGCGACTCTCACCCTCCGTCTTCCTACAAAGCGGTTGGTTGAGGTCGATACTGTTGGATCGAGGAGAAAAAAAACAAAACTCAAGGTTTCAATTTAAAGCCCTGAAGTTTTTATCATCTGTAAACTGTCAATTTTGACCCCAAATATTTGGCTATCTTCTAGAAAGCTGCGAAATACAAAAAACAACAACAAAAAAAGGTTTTTCAGCTCTTTTACTTTTTATTCTGTCCTCATGGAGAAACAGTTTCACTGGCATGCATTTATGCCCCATTTTGTACTAATGTGGAGTTTGTTTTATGTTCCATTTTCTGCTAAATGATCCACTGCAGCATCTGAGCTCTCTCTCTCTCTCAGACAGATTCCACGGTTCAAGTCTCCCACATATCCGAGTAAAAGTCGAACTGAGCCTGGGGGCGCCGGAAGCTCCCGAGCTCCTTTCAAATTCAAACCGCGCCTCATCTTTCCCGTGCCACCTGAACAGCTCCCTGTTCTCCTGGGACGTCTCCTCCGCCGCGGCGTCACGTGTCCTCTGGCTACGTTCGAAATAAATAAGCGCGGCTTTTATTTTATTGTGCGGAACGGCGCCTGCTCTAGCCTGTCGCAGCATCCCTCCACTGTGTCAGGGCTGACACCTTATGATCACAGAGGGTGAGGACAACGCAATCCAGTTCGTGATGCCAGTTCCCGGTCAGAACGGCTCCTGCAGGTTATGCGGACACAAAGGTGAGCTTCCCTGTGGTTTATTTCACAAACTGCTCTCTGTTCACATCCGAACAGACGTCTTCTGAACCCTCATGGGACCAGCTGTGAGTATCCAACCAGGAAGCCCCCAGTGAAACCAGTGTCAGCTCCCTCACAGCTGGAGGTTTGCAACTCTTCAACAACTCGCCTCCATGACCGGAGGACCTGTTCTAAACATAACTTCAGCGATGAGACAAAGGATGTTTTTCCTCAGCGCTCCCTGCAGCTGCAGCGTTTTGCCGGTAATGAATCATTAAGGCTTTGACTGTGGAGTTTCAACATCCAAGAAGTGTGAATCACTGAGATGTTTTCCTGCAGGTGCCGCACTTAAAGGCTTCCTGAGAAGAAAAGCCTACACCAAAAAAAAAAAATACACCAACATCCACTCAGAACCCCAGTTAAGATACAGATAGTGTAAAGCGACTGACTTTCCTCAGTTTGACTGTAGTTATCCAGTAATTAGTGCCTCAGCTGGTGGCAGAAATGAAGCGTTTTGGAGCCACGTTCATTTGCAGCGTCTCAATATGTTTATTATGAATTTACATTCCAAATGTAACAATGAATGAAGCGCCATTAGTATTTATTATTCTTACTAAAACCAAACATTTAACTATGACGTAAAGGTCTGTGGCAGTCGTATATCTATTTTAATGATGTCAGTTCTTGTGCTAAAGTGGAAAAATTCACACTTTTCATATTTGAGCTTTTACTGTTTCTGAAAGCAGCCCAGGCTCTTTTTCGGTAACAAGTTAACCGGGGCTTTTTTTGTTGTTGTTTGGAAAACGAGCCATTTCAAAAACGTCCAAAAGGCAAAGTCACAAATCATCACCTAGCAACCCAAGTGGAGCTCCAGCAGCTTTGGTGCTGCTGTTCTCTGTGCTGTACAATGGCTGCTGGAAAAGACAAGTGTTTTGTTGTTCAGAAACCACTTGCTGCATTCTTGGTGGTTGTGCAGGAGGCCCCACTTCTGCTTTTCCAAGGCGTACAGTTGTATAATTGCACATCTAGTTTTTTTTTTTGTCATTTTCATGTGCGAGTGTAAACATTGAGCTGCGGGGGGGCGTGGCCAGCAGCAGCTTACATGGATTTAAAGTGACAGGAGGCCCTGAAAACGACTCTAAATAGGCAGAACTGAGCAGACTAAAATTTTATTATCTAGGAAGGATTTTAACCTTCCTAGATAAGGTTAAAATCCTATTTGTAGCTTTCAAATACATCCATTACTAATAATTTTGTCTACTCTAACTGACCTAAAACAAGAGAAATTTAATCTGACTTAACTTCACGCAGTGAGGATATGACTGTAGGTAGCAAAAGTTTATTCTCTTGGGTTATTGCTGATATTTTTCCATTTTGGCATTATGTTAACGTACAACTTCCATGCACCAGACCCGCAGAATCTCCTGCTTTTATCGACGCTTGCAGATGGCAAACTGATTAATACAGTTCTTTAGTGGAAGAAGCTCGTCGATATGCTTAATTTGTATCTTTGATGCATCTACGCTGTGCCTCAAAGAGCATAAATATTCGCGCTCCTGCAGCGCGCTGAGGTTATTTGAGTCCACACGCATTCACTGTCACTGAGGTCAGCTCGCTCGCATACAGCAGCTGACTGCCCTTCGTCACTCAGATTGTCCAGATGACTGCGAGGAGCCAGGAATGACTGGATTAACCCCACAGAGAGACCAGAGGGAGGCCGGGTGGAGGGTTAGTGAGCCCTGCTCTGCTCCAGTCTTCTTTTTATTCTTTCATTGATCTCTGCGACTTTTTTTGCATCACAGAATCCACTCTTGCCTTGCAGGTTGCAAGATGTAGTCTGCTTTCAGTTTCTTGGTACATTTTAATTTGGAAAAACAACCTTTTTTTTTCTTGAAATGTTCTCTTTTTTCTGTCTTTTTTAAAACTACAAACTGCAGCCTCCCTTTGATTTCCCCTTAGATTCGAAAATGATTTGTTGAATATTTTATTTCTATGTTTCATTATCTCTATTAATTTTCCCCCTGAGTGCCCTTTATCTTCCAAATAGTTGGGCTAATTAAAATAAAAAATAGGCAGATGTTCGTTTCTGCCCGACGCTGGCAGGAGGGACCGGAGGAGTGCCTGCTGCGTTGAAATCATATTGATTCAGAACAGGAATTAGATTTTTATTTTATTACTTTACAGATAATCTCATTTATAATAAAAACGCTGCAGGGTGTGAAAGTTTAGACCTTTCCCAGTTTCTTTCTGGATTTTCTAGCAATGTCTGCATAGCTTTAAAACGAACAAATGGTTAGTTTTAACTCTTCCTCCTTTAGCTAGGACATTGTGACCGGATCCTCAAAATATTTTTTCCACCTCCAGTCCAAGTCTTCAGTCTTAACCAAAGATGGCCGTGGGATGTCCTTGTTTTCTCTTTCTAAGTACTCAATCAATTTTCCAGGACTTTCTTGATATCAACTTCAATTCCCACACCAGTTTTTGTTTCTGCAACCACACCAGACAATCATGATAATGATCATCAGGTCACAACTCTTGGCATCAACACCTTCCACCACATCCAGCTTCATACGATCGGCTGCGAGGTTACAGAAGAAAGCAAAAACAAAAAAAACGACAAGAAAAAAGGGAAGGATTTGATTTATACTCTCACATCCATCTGTCAAGTTCTGTCTTTGCTCTTGGAGAAAATGCTGCGCCGGCATTCGGCGTCAGCATATTTGCTAGAGTGTGTTGAAGTCGGGGTGTGTGTGTGTGTGATATAGGATCGAATGCTCCCCAGACAATAAGTTGCCTATATTTAAAATAACCGAGAGAAACTGTGGGGAAAGGACAATGAAGGAGTTTCAGAAACAGAAGAAAGTGGAAGACGTGAGCTTCCTGTCACTCCGTTTGCTTTCCTTCTCTGCGAGTTTTCAGATACATTTGTTAAAATAAAGAAACTCATTGCTGCTTCCCATTAACATCTATGACTGATGGAGAGTTTCTTATCCAAGAAAGAACTGATAGTCGCTATATTGTTAAAAACTTAATTTAAAACAGGAACATATATACACATATACATAAAAGAAAGACTTTAATGTCTTTGCAGATGCGGTTGTTCAAAGGGAAAGCATCCATACTTGCTGAGGACAACATTACCGAGGCTCAACCCTCTGGGGTGGCTGCCGTTTCATTCTCCTCTACCTGATGCCTGCAGGCAGGGCAGTCAATCAAATCCACTTTGTCTGTGAAGTCACCCTGCTGTAGGTCGCGCAGATTGACGTCTAGTAACGTCCTGGCGAAATAACCACAGGATCCTGGAGAAGAAAATAACTTGCCTCCACTTAAGCCATGAACCCGAACCTCAATTTACAAGAGATATTGACCAAGTCAAGTTTTCCAGCGAAGGAAAAGGTGTCGCTGTGCAGAAGTGATCAACGGCTTTCTCCTCTCGTTGTACAGTTTCAGGTTACGTAGGCGACTGCTGAGTGACAATGGTTTGCCAAGATTCTTCCATGTCCACGTGGGTTTATGGATGGCTGTGGTGTGGAGGGTTCGTCATGAAGTGCTGCCTTGAAGAGAAACTGAAAGGTCAAGGTCATTCAATAATCCTTCATGCCTTCTGTGCTTAGATTTCAGACTCTACCTGAAGTCCTGTCCACACTGACACAGTCTGCAGCCTGTCTGCATCAAGCAGACGCCTATTTTTCTTTTTCTTTCTAGACGTGTCTTGCTTAGACCTCTCTTTGTCAGCACTTGAAGGACGGCTCTGATTATTTTTTTTAAATGTGGGTCTGTTGAGAGAAAGACGCTACATTTTACCAAGTATTTTTCTCTAGTTTCTAGTACAAATATCTTGGTACAGTTGAGAAAAGACAAAACTAATTTACAAGTAACTTTTCAGTAAGACTTACCGTCTTGGACCTGGTATGCTTCTTATAAATATTCAAGAACTGTTACTGAAAACAAGCTCCTGTTTATTGCTGAGAAGCTACTTGTAAGTTAGTTTTGTCTTATTTCAGGTGCACCAAGATAGTTGCACTAGAAGCCAGACCAAAATATTAAGTGTGAACTATCCTTTTAAGCTTAAATAGTAGAAAAAGGTTCATGATTTTTTTTCATCTCTCTTTCTCTGGGATGCTTGCATTGAATTCATGAATAAAGTCAAGGGTAAATTTAGCTTTACCCGTAAAGGGAAGAAAAGTTTGAGCGTCTTATTTCTGTGGATGCTCATTTTCTGTCTCAGGATTTTCTGACTCCCACTTTTGCTTCAGACTGTGAGAGAGTCCCACAGAGCCTCAATCTGTCAGAGGTTTATTTGCTGAGGTCACAAAGTGTGTGTGTGTGTGTGTGTGTGTGTGTGTTTCAGCAGCTTCTCTGTCAAACACACCACACCAAAATACCCTTACTGTCTCCTCGGTACGGTCCACTTCACGCTTTCTCACACTTTTCGCCATGGCAACCATGCCATTGTTCATGCAGTAATACAGACATAGGGTTATAAAGATTTTTTACGACTTGTTTCGCTGTTAGCAGCGATGACAATCAACGGCACCGCCCACTAAAAGAGCTAATTTAGAAGGAGAGAGTCTGGAATACTTCCTATGGGAAAAGCAGCTGAGATAAAACACAGAAAGTCCAACTTTTACACTGAACTTTTTTTTTTTACTCCTAACTTTAAGCCCACCAAAAATATCCCTTTAACATCAGTAATGCCTTTTAGAAAGTAGTAATGCTGTGCTAGAGAAACAGGGAAATCTTAAACATCAACACTCTAGGACAATAAGGACATTAGTGGAAAATTTATCCCAAAAACGACCCTTGATGGTTTAAATGAGACATTTTGTTTTTAAAAGCAAAAGCATGGTTACAAGCATGAGGCACGGTGGTGGAGGTATCATGTTTTAAGAATGTTTCCTGTGACTTTGGGTCAGTAATGAAAATAACTATTGGTTCATCGTTCCGCATTTGGCCACAATCTATGTTTCATATGCAATCTAATGTACAGGATATTGCTGGATGTAGTGTAAAATAAAATAGCCTGTATGCATACCATTTCTCAATCTAAGGTTAAAATGTCAATTCTTTTATCATGTGACATCCTAAACCGTGTACAACCTCATTCTAAACCAAAGTGACTGTAGGCGCTTACATATTTCTTCCTGTTTTTCTCAAATTTATTCACGTTTTTCATTAACCCCGGGGAAATCTTCCTGCTCACGCTCACATTTACACTCATACACACACACTCACTCCTTGACAACGATAAACATGTTGGGAGTGATATTTTTTTCTTCCTTTTTCCGTCTGCCTTTGATTCCCTTTGCCATCTGCTGTCGCCAGCAACTCCTCAAGCCACAGCTCCGTTCAGAAGAATGGTGCTTCTGGTCTGCTCTCTCAAGAAATCTCCTCTGCCCCGCCCTGGAGGTAGGAAATTTACCATTTTTTACCATCAACTCCTTATCTTCTTGTTATTCCTTTAGTGATAATATGGTGTGTTATTAGTCTGAAGTCCACGGCTATCAGCTCAGAGTATAAATGTAGTCGTGTTTAGTTGTTTGTGTCTGTCAGTCATCCTCGCAGAAGCATTGAGGACTTGCAGCGTTGCTGAAGGATGCAACTGTTTCTAATGTGATGCGTTGTTTTTGTTTTTGTTTCTCCCAGCAGGGAAGGCCGTCTCTGCACATTTGATTGACACTGCCACTTCCTTAAATTTCATTTCAGTGCTTTTACCACAACAAAAAAAATATGTCCATGAATTTTTGATGGGTGAAGAGGGGGAAAAAAAAGCATTGCCTCTCTGTTTTTTCAGGCGTTTGACAAGATGTTCAAAGCCTGTAGTGAAATAAAACCACACACACACACACACACACACACACACACACACACACACACACACACACACACACACACACACACACACACACACATCTAGATGGGCTTATAGTTTCCAATCAATCCGCAAGTAAAAGGTTCAGTCATTTTCAAACTGTAGTTTTGTTCTGCACAGAAATAATCGACCTTAAAGAGTCCAAATCATCTTAAAAATAAGCCCCAAATACAATAATATTCAAAATAATTTCTCCTAATTTAATATGAGATTATCATCATCTACAGGCCAAGATGTGAAATGGCAATAATCTACAGTACATTGAGATTACTAGATGAAGTGATCAAGAACATATAGGGAGGAGAAATGTTAATTCGCAAACATTATTTGCTTTTACAAACCTGTTGACTAATATTATCTTGGAGTTTTTGAGCAGGTAATATTTTTAGACCACCAACAAAATTAAAAGAAAAACGGGGACACAGCGCCTCCTGGTGGTCAAATGTGAAAATAAATGATTGGTGGTCAGTAATCTTATTTCATCAGAATGTAATTGTGGGCTCAAAAATTAGATCTTTAATGGTTTTTAATGGGGCACAGCATTGTAATTTTTTCTTCTAGGCTAATCTAAGGACTAATTTGGAGATATATGGTATACAAAACAGCCACAATGCCTTGAAAGAAGAATGAAAAATATATAACATATAAAAAAATATCTCTGATCTTTAGATTTTGCAAAGGAAAAGTAGCTTAGCGATAGGCCTGGGTTAGCCGGTAAAGCCTACAACAACCAAAACTATGGGACATATTAGAGTTTTTTCTTTTATTTGAGATTGGAACGTGACTGCGTAAAGTGCAACTTCACACAAGCAAATCCTTGAAACTCATGTTTTTCTAATTCAAGAGAAAAATTCTTCCAAAATGTCCCACATTTTGAGACCAGCAACCCTTACTTCTGATGTAGTGAACTGCAACCTCATTTGTCTTGTGATCTTGACTACAGTTTCAACCAGCTCAGCACTTGCAGGTGAACTAAACTGCAAAATCATGGCGTTGTGTGCAGAAACAGGACATTTCACACCATGTTAAGGTTTTTCCATGCCTATTAAATATGGGTATTAAAGCTAATAGTATGAATAAAGACCCTTCAATGTTGCAAAGGCAGGTGCAGAAGAAATATTGACATCCAATGGGGGTAAAGAAAGAGAAAGAAAATTTCAAACGCATGAATGCAAAGCTCGATTATGTATGTAAGAATCACACGCAAACAACATGCAATACAACAAAAAATGTTTTCAGCATGTCCATTCTTGCTGAATTCTTTTTATGCCTAAATCAAGCTTTGACTTTAGTCTGAAATACTTTAGTTAACAGCTAAATTGATGCCAAGTGGATGGGAATTCTGCTGCATTTGTTTGTCAGCGAATTTAGAATCAAGTGTTTTTATTTTTGATTTATATGGAGCGTTATATCTGTCTATCACATTATGGACAGGATGCAAGTTGTAAACCACTTACAAAGCTGCCGACAGCTAATCTCGACATGTATGTCCATTTTTTAGCACTAGGGGGCGCATTAGTTCTTGCCCAGGTGTGGGATCCTAAATCACATCTCTAACATTGACTTAAAACTGTAAGTATTCACTCAATTTATGTAAATCTAACCAACGTTTCAGTGTCTACAATTATTTATGTCATTACATCAACTTTTGTTTTAGGTGACGGATTTACTGCTGTTCAGGAAGCAGTTTAAAAGCAGCTGCGTTGACTTTTAGTACACTGAAGGTCATGAGGGGTTTTCCGTTTGCATTCACCCTCCTGACCACAGAAATTAATGAAAGCTTTCTCGGGTTTTGCAGTGACATGGGTCTCCTCCCACCCCATCCTCACGGCCACTCAGGTGACAATGCTGCTGCTGTGGGCGGAGCTCTTTCTCCTAACCTGAGGGACCCGGCAGTTCCCAGCGCAGAGGGGCTCCAACCACTCCACCTGTGAGGCAACAGAAACAAAGGTAAGTCTCATTTAAGTTAACTCTAAAGCAACAAAATAGCAAATTTTAATCAGAAGCGTGAGTTGGTAAATGTTAATGAAACTTTAAGCTGAAAAAAACAACAAACATGGGCCATTTTAATTGATTATAATATGCAGAAGCAGTATGTTTTGTCATAGAAACACTCCAAGGTTTTTTAGTTTGGTAAAACTCATAAGGAGTCCCAACAATATGTGTTCTATTTTTATGGGGTTTTTTGTGGGGTTTTTTTAGAATTATGCCATCAGACCCATCTTTGTTGTATCCTTCATTCATATCTTCACTTTTGTTTTACTACAATAAATCAGTCAAATCTCAAACTCCACCTGTTGTTTGTGTTGTGTAGAGTTAGTGCGAGCAGTGTAGCACAGCTAGCTACACAAGAAGTTAGAACAGAATTTTGACATGGAAATGACTTCAAAATTCCCTCTTGTTGTGGATGACTGACATAGCAAAATAAAGCTGGCACTGCTGACCTGCGTTTCAAAGTATTTCAATTACAAACAACTGCTTATTTTAGAAACATGTTGCACCTTTTTATTTCAAGACTTTTGTAGTTAAAGTCTTCCGAACATTGCTCTGAGTCAAACACTCGTTCTCATGCACGCCAATCTGAGAACTGTTGACAGTAGCGACTGAAAAACCTTCAGAGCTGAGAAAACGCCTGGGTGTTGCTGGCAGTTAGAGCCCACGCTTGCAAATCCAGAAACGTATTCCTGGAAAATGCAAAGGCGTGTCAGTTTGTAGAGTCACAAAGTAAAAAATTAACCGCTATAATTTGGTTTATTTAACTACATATTTTTTGATGTGGGTGTTTTCAAAGTCATATTGAAATATGACTTTCAATAGATTACAAGTAACTAAAAAGGTTACTTGTAATCGATCTTAGTTACTTTCCAAATCAAGTAATGAGTAATTTAACTAAGTTACTTTTTTCAAAGTAACTATGCCGTCACGGCGCCTTCCTGGCTGGTTGCTGCATGTTGTGCGGTTTATTTTAGCATGAGCTGCACGATACGATGCCACTGAGTAAGATGAGTGAGAAACCAGTCAAAGTTCAAAGAAAAGCCTACACAGTAAATTCTGCAGAGTTAAATCAACACTATGCCGAGTCTATTTGGTCCTTATCGGAATTGGTGTCAATTTAACTCTTTTCAGAGTTATTTCAACAAGAAACTGAGTAGTTTTAACACT
>CAEFZX010006747.1:0-63004 GCA_903066825.1 Alfaro cultratus
TATTTTGGTCCTTGAAGATTAAGTCTCCGCCTTTGTTAGCTGAGAGAGAGGTGAATAAAGTAACTATGTAATTTTGTGTTTGGTTAGAACAGTTATTTCCTCAGTCCATGAATTTTATGTTCTCCGGCCGTAAGCGCAATAAAGATGATTTTGCTCCCTGACTTTTGTCTGGACCTCAGTCTCTGAATTGTGGACTTCACAGTACCATTATACCCCAGTACAGTAGCTTCAAACAAAGACACATTTTACATTCAAGTCTCCACTCTGATTGACTGAAGATGGAGACAGTCATTCACAAAAAAACCCGAAAAACATCAGGATGGCTTAATTGGTGATCAAATTGTGAGAAGGGGTATACAACACATGAGGAAGTTTAATTAACTTTTCTGTTGAAAAGTTATAAATTGGTCCTGCTGTCAACTCCGTTATTTATACATTCATGACCTACTTTTCAGCAGATATTAATACTACACAATATCTTTTTTACATACAAAGCTTTCTGTGCTAGCCTTTGATAATGTGTTTGTTTTCTTGACAAACTTTATTCTAGTGTTAATGCGTAATGCCAGGGTAGTGCAATATGTCACCATGTGTAGAGCCATGTCCATGCATGCCTGGCATTCTGGGTCTATATTTTGCCATGTTTTCAGTTCATGTCAAGTGTCAAATGCTGTATTGCCTGAAGGCACAACATCCATAACGTTGCCCTGGAGCTGACTGATCTGAGTGGGCACTGTTACTGGCAGAAAACCTGGTCAAAATGTCTAGTTAGAAAGACAGACTCACTAAAGCCTGAAGTACAAAGAAAAACAATGCCAGATTTGATATGTGAAGGCACGCTTTGTAAGCTGCATCTTTCGGCATGACTCTAAACTTTAAAACTGTTTTTGTCTTGAACTCTATCAAGAAAGAACTTATTGAGGTTTTATTTTTAACAGGTTTTATTTTTTATGTTAGCTTCCAAACATTTTGGTCTCACTTCTACATCAAATTTTCTCAAAGCTTGTTGATCTCCTTCCTACTGTTAACCTTTCAGAAAGTGTTTTATAGCTGTGCTGCACCTAGGCTCTCAATAGCTAAAGGGAGAGAAAAGATGGCTGCACCAGGTAGAATAGACTGACCATGCCATTGCCTTAATGGGTGTGAGGTGCAGAAGGGCGTAGAGAGACAAGACTAAGTGGAGAAGAAATTGTAGAGGGTCAGGGATGAGCAGACTGTAGTTGGTGACTGTAAGTCTGGACCTAGTAGTGGACAGAAGAGCAAAGGACAGTCAGGAAAGACCAGTCCCAGTGAGGCTGGGAGTAGCTGATGTAATGATATTAATCTCCAAGTGTCATCTGATATCTAGTGTGGCTCTGTCATTGAAAAGTGCTAATTCTGCTGAACTGTGAGGGGAATTCAGGCTCTCTGGAGACTTTGTCCTGGATTAGTTAAAGACACTGGCTTTGAGCTTTGTGCAGATTTATCTGTTTTACATCATTGTCACCGTTTAATTCCTGTGCTTAGCACACAATGTAGAGCAGACATGGGACACTGACATCACAAACACTGCCATTTGATTTTTTTTTTTTTTTTTCACACTTTGTTTATTGTAAAGTTACCTCCTGTTGTGTTTGGTTAAACTGGAATTTCCTTTCTCTTCCTTTTTGCTTCTCCAGATGAACCGACCCATTCAGGTGAAGCCAGCCGACAGCGAAGGACGGGGAGGTAATTAACCTTCGTCTAGTCTCTGGTGAACAACCCCTAAAAAAAACACACTCACAGACAAACGCACAAGTACTTTGGTATAGCACTCATGCAATCCTTAATATTCTGCTCTCACCTTATACACACAGTGGGAGTTAGTAGAGTTCCCCATAATATAGGTCACTTGCTTGTATTGACTTCCCATCTGCGCCAGCAGAGGAGCTGTCTCAAGTTCACAGCCATAGAAAAACTTTCGAGGCAAAGCAGAAAGGGACACAAAGTGAAAGCAAAAAGAAACAAAAGAATGGAGAAAAAAGCAGGACTAAAAGTCATAGCCTACTCCAGAGAGGGAAAGATACTCAAACACACTGAAAAGTATAAATGCATTTCTATGGAAGCTGCTCAGACACTATTGATTTGAGTGTCCTGTAGATACTGTGCTAGCTCAACTAAGTGACCATCAGTCTATCAGTACTCAGTACATCTATGCTTATTCTTTATGTGCATAAAAAATCAGTATGTGATCTACCTAGCAAATAAAAGTATAATTGCAGACCACCACTGTAAACGTAAGAAGTTTAGGTTTCAAAACAATAATTTATACCAATTTCTCTTTTCTGTGTAAAACAATGTATGCTCTAAAAAAAACATTCCAGTTGCCATTCTCACTTTAAGTTAGTCTGAAGTATGTTATGCTAGTGGAAAATATTGGCAGAAAAAAATACAGTACCTTGCAAAAGTATTCATTCCATTTTTTCTGAATTTTTCAAATTATACATATGAATTTCAATTTGTTTTTCTGTGATTGGATGGATTGCATCTGTAAAAATCATCTTTCAAACTTTGCCACAAATTCTCAATTAGAAGTTTCAACTATGTCTAAGTAACTTTAAAACATGAAAATAGTTTCATATAAAAGCTTAAATTTAACTCTTCTTGAATATATAGACTTTTTGTCTTGCAAGAATTTCAACATCTACCCATGATGTTTTACAGCCTCCAACATGTTATCATTCCAGATCTGCCCTGTTGCATACTTTGGTGAATAAAAAAGCTCTAGCATGAGCTTTCCACCTCTGTGTTTCACTGTGATGATGCATGTGTGTGTGTGTGTGTGTGTGTGTGTGCGTGCGTGCGTGCGTGTGTGTGTGTGTGCATAATAGTATGATGTAGTTTCCTGTGACGCATATCGTTTTGCATGTGGACCAAAAGGTTACGCTTTGGACTCATCTGACTGGAGCACTTTTTTTCACTTGCTATCAGCTATCAAGGACTGTTACAGATTTTCAAGTGGATACTTTGACTAAATTGTTATAACAACTGAATATGATCTGATCTAAATTATTCCATTGTAGTTCTGATTGTACATAGGATTGCACTGAGATTGGCATCTTCCATCTTAACTCTGACAGGTTTTCTTTTCCCTGCTGAAGAAAAGCATCACAACGGCATGATGCTTCGAGTGCCATGTTTTACCACAGGAATTGTATGTTTAGAATGATGTGAAGCAAAAAAAATCTGTTTTGAGTATATCTCAAGAGAGCACCATCTTCATGTTCACTTTGTCCCCTATATGGCTTGTTGCAAACTGGAAACATGACTTGTTGTGGCTCTTTCAGCACTTTTTTTTAATGTTGGCTCACCAGATTTGTGAAGTGTATGACTAATAGTTTTCATGAGACTGACTTGAGCCATTGATCTCTGCTGATGCTCTAAAGATCACCTACTCTGTTTTCTGATTAATACTGTCCTTGATAGACCTGTCTGTTTAGGTTGACAGTCATGCTGTTGTAGATTTGCTGTTTTGCAAACCT
Source organism: Alfaro cultratus (assembly GCA_903066825.1). Classification (NCBI taxonomy): domain Eukaryota; kingdom Metazoa; phylum Chordata; class Actinopteri; order Cyprinodontiformes; family Poeciliidae; genus Alfaro; species Alfaro cultratus. The sequence continues at coordinate 3,501 of CAEFZX010006747.1, forward strand.
ATTAAGTTATCTTTTCTATTTCCAGTGATGGACACAACATCCACAATGCTATGTGGATGTTGTGGATGATCACTGTGAGATTTTTTTTAATCATTTAATATTGTTTATAAACTAACCCTGCTATAAACTTCTCCACAACTTTGTCCCCTCCCTATCTTGTGTGTTCCCTTGTCTTTATGGTGCTGTTCATTCAGTAATGTTCTCCAACAAACACGATGCCTTCACAGAACAGCTGGATTTGTACCGAAAAAAAAAAATACACATGTGGGCTCTATTTACTGATTGGGTAAGCACTGTAGCATCTGGCTGCACTGGAATGTAAATTGAGGTGTCTGATGGGAATAAATACATATGTCAACCACAGTTTTAAGATTTTTATTTCTAGTATAGAATAATGTAATCAAAAGAAATAGCAATAGTGTAATTTTAAATTAACCAATTAATTATATTTACTATATTTTCAGACCTTATTTTGGTGAGCATATTATTTGCTGTATAATTTAGGCAAAGTCTTCGTAGAAAAGTAGCGTGTTTACATGATGACTTTAGGTAATCAGATAGTAACCTATGGCCCTCTATTACAGATAGTTTGCAGTAAGATTACCGTAACTTATTGATAAACACTTTTTTTTCACTTGCTATCAACTATCAAGGACTGTTACAGATTTTCAGGTGGATACTTTGACTAAACTGTTGTAACAACTGAATATGTTGTTACTGTGGTGTACCGCTATGTTATTTAAAGCTTCAATCTTGTTAAATTATGCAAGTCGACTTTGACTCTGTTCTGAATCTGTTGCATGGCCTCCTTCCTATATTTATAGTCAGACTGACACTGTGATTGACTTGATCATTCTGAAGCCATTTGTGACTAACATAACTGAGGTTAATGTGGATTAAACCAGCTAAAGATTCACATGGTTTGAATAGGATCGTATTGCATCGTTCTGTGTAAGCCCTGTGATTTCATTTTAAAATGGTGCTTTAGACTGCCTGGGTCATATTAGCCTCAGCCACTTTGTTGATTTATGTGGTAAAGTGTGAATGAGATGGTTCATTTCCTTTGCCACACACACCCCAATGTAGATCTTATTTTTGTCATGGCGACACTTTAATTAACGGCCATCTAAAAACAGGCAAAGTCTGACCGACAAGGCCTGGGAGAGAGCCAATCAGCATTCTCACCAAGATAAATTGGATCTCTGGGCTTAAGAGGGGAGGATGGATTGGGTCCCAGTATCAATTACTGCCCCTTTTTTGAGAGAAAGAGAAAGGAGATGAACAGGCAGCGTGAATGAAATACAGAGGGTTCTTTCATTGGCACAACTCCTGCTAGCCTGTCAGATGAACTTTCTATATAGGAGGACAGGATAGGACAGAGCACAGAATGAAATAAGACCGAGCAGACAGGCCCCAACAGAGATATTGAGCGTTAATGGCAACAGGAAGTCAGCAGACAAGGCAGAAGAGGTAAACCACAGTCACAGCTGACAATGAAATGAGATTTACTATGAAGGCTTGTGGTTAAAAGAAAATAGACAGCCCAGCGAGGTTTGACTAAGGGAGAAAAAGTATATCGGGATTCATCTTTGGAAAGCTGGTGACCAGTCAGGCACCAGTCCCAGTGGAGCCACAAGGCTGTCAAACCTGAGGCTGAACCAGGACATTTGCACCTCTAGAAGAGAGTCACATTTATCACTACAAAGACATCAGCAATTATCTGTCATGGAAAGCTGTGCAGGGTCTCGATTACGTGCCTGTGCAGGTATTAGGGCCCATTACTCCATTTCGACGCTCCAGTAGCCCCTCTTTTGTTCACTCTGCCCCTGCGAGACACCGTTTCTCTGGGGATATGGGAGTGTCAGGATAAGAAGTAAAACCGGTGCTCATAAAATGGTGGGGAGGATGGAGAGGAGAGCTGGCAGCTCACAATCCTGCTACTCGGCTGCCATTGTGGATCACAGGGCTGATTCTCCGGCTGTCTATTTCAATGACTCACGTCTTGCTTCATTTTTCTCCTTGGATTTACACGACAGAATGGAGCACAGGAGAGAAGCCCTGCAGCTCTTAAATCTATTTCTGTCCCTTGAGTCAATTGACCTCTTCCCCACAAATGCCATTTCTACCAATTTTTCTGCATCACCCTGGCATTTTTATTTATAATTTCACCTCAGAGATATTTAGAGAAACGTACTAAAGTAGTCCTTTGATTGGTGCTCTAAAGGCATAGGAGAACCTGCGTCTTAAATCATGTTTGTTACTGTACAGAACAATCAGAAAAAATCAAAAGGAAACTTCCTCTAGTTTCCTTTCTTGCTATCTTTTGTACTTAATGTTTATCCCAGTCCAAACAGAGAAGGTAGCCCAAGTGATACAGAAAGGAGTCAGGATTCAGCACAAGGGCCGCGGAGCAATGCAAAAGAGTGAACGATGAAAGATAGAAAGAGCGAGAAGGCAAGAGACGACAGGATGAGAAAGTTAACGGAGGGTGATGGAGGCAGCTGAGTGAATCTCAGCAGTAAATCATCTCAGAGCCGCCCCATCCCTATCTCTACCTCGCCAGGAATCTTTTTCCCCCTGACCTTGTCTGCTGCTGTGTCTGAGAAGAAAAGATGGGGCAAGATTATCTATGATTGGAGATGGCCATTATCTAAACACAATCTTGGAGCCAGGTCCCACTCCTCATACCACTGCTATACTACTGGAGACCACGCTGATGAGAAGGATGATGGGTCAGCCAGCCACACTCTCCGTTTTTATTAACTTTGATAAGATGTTTTCAACACTGCCCTGAAATGCAATCCCTATCAGGATTAACTTTTTCACGATGGACCTCACAGCATTTTTGTGTGTTTGATTTTCTTACCTTGTTTTATTAGTTAACCACTCTTTGATTTGATATGGCACTCATACCAGGAACATTTCAGTGTTTACATTTGATACCCAACAGCCCGAGGGAAACCTTTTTAATAGCTCATTCTTGTCCTTTGGCTGACCTGCTGAAGGGAGTCTTTATGAGCGTCATGTTTGTCCCTGCCAACCTACTGCCCTTCAGAAAGTTGACCTCAGTTGGGCAGCGAAGAGATTTGCTCACTGTTCCTACTGATCCTACTCACTGTTCTGCCATGCCATCCTTCAGCAGGCTGGGAGGAGTGAAGGCTGCTGGCTGTCTCACTTTGCAGGCCGCATGCAGGGGCTGACTGGGGGCATTTCACACCCCAAGAGGCGAGCACACCACTTTACATGCAAATGAGGCCAAAAGATCCCTCTGTGCCGCTGGACACAGTTGTGTAAAAATCACAAAGAACTCTGAAAGTTTTTGTCTATGCTGCAATTTTTGCCAAGTTAAGAAGAGACATGATGACAGAGGATGCATGAGTTTCCATAATAGAGTTTCAAAGGTTTTCACTTAAATATTTAAGCTCTATGATTGGGTTCTGCTTAAAAATAAAAATGTTTAATAAAATATAATGAAGAAAGGAGTTACCATTTAGGTTTAAGCCACATAAACGATTCTGTTGTTTTTGGCCCTCTATATCAAAATCCATCTAGCAGAAATTGTGACAATCTGAGTGTTTTTCCACTATAGTACATAATCCAATTCTTTATGGCAGTGTCAGTTAAAGAATTGTATTAAAGAGGTTTAGTGTAGTTTATTCATTATTTGATTGTTAGTTGAATGGAAGTCAAATATTAATTATAGCTAGGCATTGGGTTTATAGTAAGCTGACTGGATATGGCACTTTGTCCACGTTCCATGTTGCACTTAATCGGCATTCATTCTTAACTCAAAAGAGAAATATGCTCAAACTTACTATATATAGAAACTTTGAGCACTGTCTTTGCTCTAATATTATTTAATAGAATATAAATATTCTAGATACAAAGGCAGATTTGGATTTGACATCACATTTCCAAGTTCAAACAGCTTTTTAAGGTATTTTGCGAAAGGGCTATTTAACCATTTTGTTAGATTGAAATTTGCCTTTTAGATATTTGTTTAGTTTCAGCTTTTGTTTGCATTTGCCTTCACAGTCTAATATGTTAGGTTCAGACAACAAACTTACCTATTTAGTTTCATGGATTAAAAGCACCTGACTAGGTCAAGGAAAACATTAACAAAATCCAATTTTTTTGTATTTCTGTTTTTATTTTTTATTTTTTATTTGGCTAACAGAACTTTATTTATTTTGGATTGTTTCTGTGTATTTGTTGATCATGACTTATGTGTATTATGTGCAGTGAGGGTCAAACAGGACTTGACTTCCACCCACACTCCTAAAAAAACCACCAAACAAAACAAAACAAAAAACTGGTGAAGTGGATGTGTAAAAGTAAGATTATACTGTTCTATTAAATTTTTTCACTTTTGCACTTTCCAACAGGACTAAGACTAAAACATTGAAACAAGATGACTTTCTTGTTTGAACGTGAAGGAGATGCTGAGCTACTTCTGTAAACGTGGATTTGAGACAAAAAATAAGTGTGCCTGGTCCAAATTGGCATCACTGATAGGCTTACATGTTGAACTTAGAGAAAAAAAGAAATAAATAAAATAAATTAGCATTCTCGTTTGAATTTGTTTTATAGCCAATTCCCATTGTGTTCCAGGATGCTTGATAGATTTTTAATGCACATAATTACAATTAATGATTCTTTATCTATGGATTTTCATCATGTCTATTTTTGTTCTTCTCTAGCTAATCTAATTACAAGTTTGTGTTAACAGATGTGACACGCTCACTGAATGGATTTTGTGGCTGTCAAAATGAAGAAAGAAAATACAGCATACTTCTTGTAACTATTATTTGATATTTCTCTGTTTCTGTTGTTAAAACACTTATTTCTTGGGTAATGTCCAAATTCAGTCTTAGGTATGAATTGGGTCCCACTCACTTTTTTAAACTCTTCTTAAGAGCGTCAAAGATCATCAATAATTATACCATAACTTTAATGTTATTTTTTTATGTATTTATTTATTTTTTTTCCTCAGACATGGTTTATTATAGAGCCCCACAGAGTTGTGGTAGAAACTTCTGCTGTGTGATAAAATATTTTGAGAGGTCTAACAGCTTGTAATATCATGTAACGGTTTACAGTGCAGAGATGAAAGAAATTTGTGAAGCACAAGTGATAAAGCCTCATTTAGTGCTACAGAATTCATATGATTCATACAAATAACTAAGTAGCTGTGAGTTTAGAGAATTTACTGAAGAAAGAATAAAGCTAATTTGAAACGGGATAGCAAAGGATTCAGGATTACTGAATTTGACTGTGTTTGTCAAACTGAATGGAGCCCTTGTTAAAAGTTACTTTACAAAATGCAGTGACTTTCAAAAGTGTACACCTTTTGAAGAAAATTTCGTAATTTTGAGATACTGACTTTATTGTGGCAAATATTCTCTGCAATAAACAGACGTAAAACAATTTTCAACAGCTTGCTACAACAATCTTAGCTAGTGAACTAACTAATTCAGCCTTAAATTATAAATTTCCACAGCAGATACTCAAATATTTATTAATAAAGCTATGATTTCAAGAGGGCTCCTGAGCGCCTATCTGGTGAGGTTTTCCGGGGGTCAAACGGTTTTTTGAAACAGGCCAGTAAACCAAGATAAAATTTTATTTAAAACAAATGAGTCATTGGGGAGATTTTGAGAACATTGCATCTCTAAATAACTTTGGAGAAAAGATTTACTTTTTATAGGAACGTCCTACATCAGGGGTCTCTGCAACCTGTGGCTTAGGAGCCGCAGGTTGCACACACAAGATTGATGCTTTTCTCGTTGGAATTAAGTGCTACCACTTGTGTGCGTGTGTGTACATGTGTGCATATGTGTGAGCTTGACTTTGACTTGTAGCAGGCCTCCCAGGCACCAGCATACCAGCATTGGGTATTCTAATGAGTCTTTCAGAAGCATAATATCTTTGTTGTTCTGCCTAAAACATTACTCCACATTTGAAATGTACCCAGCGGTCTAGTATACATTTTCTATCATTGGATGCAGCTGTCCGTGCTTTGTGAACACTCGCTGCAACCAAGCTTCCCGACTAGCCTGCCTGAGGCCAATAACTGATAGAACCATGTGGAAAAAAGGAAGTAAATATTTACTGTGACAGTGGGGCAGCAGAATTACTCTTTAAAGAGAATATACCCATTATTTGCAAGCAACAGCTGAAACTTCTTTTAGAATTTGCTTTAGAGCAACTGATTCTTTCCTTGAAGAGACCAAAAAAGAAAAAGTTTCCTAATAAAGACTAAAAAGAAAGTTATAAAGAGAGCAAAAGAGAAACAAAAGGAAAAGAAAGCAAAATAAAAGAACAATCTATATGCATATACTGTAGTCTACAACACAAGTAGCACTTTATTCCATTGAGAGAAGCATCAATCTTGACAGCATATGGCGTCTGTGCAAAATCCATTAATTTTTAATATACCGGGTGCTGAAATGAAAAGGCTTCCTGAGACAAGCAATTGTCAGATGTCAGTAGTGTTTTGATAACTTTTTTGATCTCCCTTTTTATTTGCATTCATAAAATGGGGCTGTCCACATGACACCTCAGTTTGGACATGGCTGAAGACTGACATGGAACCATTTTCCACACAATTGCCTCCACCTTCAGTCTGGAGAATAGAAAGTGGGGGTGGAAAGAGGCAGAAGGAGACGTGTAGATGACAGTGCCTGTGGATGTGTATTGGTTGCTGCCTGAAAATAAAAATCTACAGTTTCATCATCAACATTCTCTAGGCATAGTGGCACACTTTATCATTTTTATGGATAATATAAAAGTATTTGTTGACAGGAAACTTGATGTATGTGTATAATATCAATGCCATATTACGTTGAAAAGACATAATTGAATACACCCATCTAAACATTGATTATTTAATGGAGTTTGAGTTTAAAAGACTCGAGCCAGGCTTTAACCACGTGCTCAGACATTATTGTTTTAAAGAAGTGTTATTGTTTGAAGAGCAGATTACAAAGGTCTCTTCAGCGCAGAGGACAAAAGTGCTATAAAGCTCAAATGTTCTCCAGCTCTGCGTTTAAGCTCTGTTTGAGGGATAAAATGAGCCCTCCTCAATGCGAGCTAAGCACAAAGAGGTCAAACGGTCGACTCAATGAATTTTGTCTTGCTTCTGTATCCTTAGTGAGCTCCATAGGAAGGTCCTCACCCCTCTTAATGCAAATACATGACTCTACTTCAGAAAAGAGCCCTTTATTTCCCCACTTTTGATAGAGTACTCATTGGTCCTGTTTGAAGTCATCAAATCTTTTTTTTCTTTTCTTTTGCTGGGGGCGTACTACAGAATATTTATTCATATTCGTAAAATGGCAATTTAAAGCTTATGAATGGCCACTGGAGACAAGAGGGAACATGGAAAATACTATACGAGCTTCTTAGGAGGCAGGTGCAAAGTGGACTAATTAATAGCAATCTATATACTGGCCGGGGCATGCAGAGGGCCAACTGAGACTCTCTCAGGTCCGGCAATGAAAAGATACCAGCTCCAAATTCATTTTCTCACTGCAACTCTCCCAAAGGAAGGCGGCAAAGTACACTCACACTTCCTTTAATGCATTCACTGGGGTGTGATTTATTTCTGCGTTTGCCAGCGCATTTGGAAAGTTCATTACCTTGCTCATGGCTTGTTAATTAGCCTTGTAAAGCTGCCATTAAATCCTCTCAGGCCAGGACTCAGATGAGACTTTTGTCCCAAAACATTAACATTGTGCAGAAGGCATGTAAAGGTGCACTATGCCCATTTAGGTTGTAATGTGTACATCTTGGTAAAAACTTGAACAGTGGAGAGCAGAACTCTAGCAAATACATTCACCTTTGAAACCATGGATGTTGGTCAGGGTTCTTTTTTGTTCCTTTCCCACCCGTTTACTTTTTATCAGAGAGGTTTTCCACTAATGCATAAAAATGCTGCTAGATATTAATTTTCTTGACAGTCTTTGCCAAATCTTGTTCAAAATGGCAGGCTGTTGAGATCTCCTTAGGGTTTCTTAAACACTGAGGTTCCAAAAGGAGAGCAGCAGTATTAGCCTCTGCTTGTGGGCTGGTGAAATCATTTTGCTGGAGACAGAACTACAGGAAAATTCACTGACACTTTTGGAACAATCAAAGTCTATGGAGAAGTTAATTTGTTCTGCCAAGTGGTAGATATGAGTTTTTATTAGAACATTATAGAAACGGAAAATGAGACAATTTCACTACAGAAAAAACAGGAAGCCCTGGTTCTTTATTTTTAGAACAGCTGCATCTAATGGTGCCTGGCAGGTACAGGAGGTGTCACATCTGTTGAGGCCCAGGTGATGCTCCAGCCCTCTGCTCCTCCCCACTCCTTGCCCGCTTCCCACCAGTCAAATGACTCACGATGAAGATCAACAGTGTCATTTCTAATAAACTCTTCTTCCTCTTCCTGCCACTTTCACTCAGCCCTGTTCATAGGTTCTTGCTAGTAGCCATTTCGTTTCACAACACAGTGAAATAGGAGATGCATAATGTAAAAGATGTGAAGAAGATGAATGCTCTGTCTAATGCCAAGGCACTGGTAGGATTAATTGGAAAATTGCAGCTCCCTGACTGGTTGGGAATTTTGTGTTATATAGTCCATAGGTCTAGGTAAGAGTTCAACGCTCTAGAACTGGGGAAGGATTTGCTTTTCAAAGAGATACTCATTTTACTCTCTCTAAGCATTTGTTGAAAATACAAACAATGAAGTAAATTTCACTCTTTATTGCAGATTGGTTTTTTTAAGTTATGATAAAAATTTCAAATTTAATACAGCAACGAAAAACTATTTGTTTGATAGAGATGTGACTATGTTGACCATTTTACCAGATCTGCAAAGCATTTTAATGTCAAAATGTGTGTTCTTCATATTTATACTTTAATTTAATATTTTGAAGTATGTGCAAAAAGATGCACATATACTGTATTTTTCTAAAAAAAACAAGCATATCTCAAGATAATATGCCCATTGATTAATTCACCTACGACTATCAAAAACATAATATGATCTAAGTGCAAATTGGTTAATTTTATCTGAGAGTGAGAGATCCATGAGGCCTTCCCAGAGCTGCATCTTAGTTCCTACCTTTGTGCTAGTTTGTTTGTTTTGACTGTATTTGTCCTTTATATGATTTAATCCAAACCATTTCACTGTACCTCTGGCTGTATGTTTCATGTCATTGTCCTCCTGCAAATGAACAGTGGGAATCGTGTTTTTCATTTGATGAGCAGTGTTAAGTTTCTTTCGCAGATGATATATTGAATGTAGGTTAAAAAGTTCAGTTTTAGGCATAGATGACCAAAACTTTTTTCATGTTTGCTGTGTCCTGAATGTTGCTTGTGGCCAAGGACCTAATTATTATTATTTTTTTTCTTTTCAGCACAGGGTTTCATATTGTCACACTTCCATAAAGGCCAAATTTGTTGCCTGCTGGTAATGCTCTTTTTTCCCAGCGTGTCAGTTTAGGTTGGAGGCCATGTTTTGTTAGGCCAGGTCCTTGTTCAGAGCTGCAGAAAACGTCCCCACAGCCTAGTTTCTGAAGTGTCTGGTGTGTTTCTTTCACTTCACAGTGCTGATCGTTCATTGATGTTCTCTAACATTTGAGGCCTTCACAGAGGATCTAAATTCACAATGTAAACAAAATACACAAAAATCCTTACTATATAAATTCTGAAGGCAATTGATAGTGCTAGATTTTACTCAGAAGTTTAACAGTAAAAGGGTTTTATTACATGTTCAAAGCACAATTTAAACATTTTATTTGGACATTACTGTGAAACAATTTGTCATTTTTCTTCAACTTTCGTAACTTATGCACTACTTTATTGTCAAAAAACTATGAAAAAGCTCAAGCAGAATAAATACTTTTGCAAGGTATCCTACGCATATATGAAAGCCATACAGATGTCTGTTAGCTTTTATTTTACATAACAACCTCCAAAACATGGCAGACTTTAAAAACTCCATTGTTCACCTTGTACATGAAGTTTGCTGTTGTTTATTATAATGCTTACTATTTGGGTGATAAAAATGTACATGTTGTTGTTAGATGTTTCCTCACCGACAATCAAAGAGCTTGCCTGCTCCTGCAAAATATTACCCTTCTCACTTTTGGGAGGAATCCGCACCTCTCCCAACTTTGTCTGTATCAGACATCAATACAGAAAACTTGAATAGATTAGTAGATGCAGGAGTAAATCACCCCCATGCATAGATTGGGGGGGTTGGGAGGGGAAGTGAAACGCTCGACAACAGTGAGATCAACAACAGCAACAACACAGCAGACTGCTGATAAAAAAAGCCTCTGCAGAATGGTGCCATCAGCTCTAGCATTTCTTTCTTCTCTTCTTTTCTATCCACCCTCCTTCCCTTTCTCCTTCCCTTCTCCCAATCCAGAAGACAGGAAGCTGTTTGTAGGAATGCTCGGCAAGCAACAGAGCGAGGACGATGTCCGGCGGCTGTTTGAGACCTTCGGCCAGATTGAGGAGTGCACCGTCCTTCGAGGGCCTGATGGGGCCAGTAAGGGTCAGAGCCCACACGCCTTCCCCTCTTTCTCTCCCCTGCTTATCTTTCTTAATCCCCATCTATTTATCTTTTTTTTTTCTGTTCTTTGCATTTTCAGAGGTATTGTCTTCCTGTGCTGCATTCATCATCATTGTGTGCAATGCTCTCTGAATAACTCATCCTCCCCTTCAGCTACTCAGTTCATATTCTGCCTTTGATGTGTCGCACTTGCATTTCTATCATATCTCGTTGTCACCACACTCTGACACCTTCTTTCCCCCACTTTCTTTAGTTTGTATTGTTTTTCTCCATTTCATTTTCTCACCCCATCCCCTGCTCCTTTCTCCCTCTTTTGGTATTTCATTCGTCATCTTTTCCGTTTGTTGTCTCTTGATCACAGTCGCTCGTCTCATCCTGGGCTTACACTCGCGTAGCAGCTTGTTTCTCTGCACCACCTCTCTTCCTGCTCTTCGTGTTATCTGAAAAGTGGAGAGGTGTAATCATGTTTCCCACACTCCCATCATCCCTCCCCAGAGATTGTTATTGGACAGTATTGTCCTACTGTAAATAAAGCACCGTTTCTGAGCTCTGCTGCTGTCACTCACTTCTTGACAGATTTGAGCTCATGTCTGTGGCCTACATTGTATTTAGGTAGGAGAGAATAGTCAAATTAAAGATAGTTTTAAAATATAAGATGAAGCTGCTCTTCTTGTCATAGCCCTCTGTTCCCAATTCTGACAAAATCTGAACTAATCATTCCCATCTAGTGTTATTGCCAATTCACCTTTAAAACGATGTGTGGGAAGGTTCCTAACTGGGGAGGCATTGACTGCTCTGGAATCAAATGTAGAAATATACAAAATAAAAAAAGTATATTTCAGATTTGACCTTAATTAAAACATTTAGTTGATTTAAAAGCTTTCAATTATTCTTTAATCAATTCAATATTGCTCAGCATTATGATTGCGAAAGAGGAACATTTTATATCAGGTCAAATTTCATTGTGTAAAATGTAAAAATTTTTTGGCTGAGCTCTCATTTTGTTTTTATTATAATTCAAAATCGTGTCTGATCTCATCTTTATTTCTATATAATCCATCCTCCTCTGTCTCTCTGTTGTAAAAATCATCCTTGTTCATCTTCATTTGTAAAAGTCTGGCTGTGTCGCTAATCGCCAAGGAGGAATTGTGTATGTTTTCATTCCTTTCATGTGTAGAAGAAGAGCAGCATGGTATTTTCTGCCTCACCCTGTGCATTATTTCTGTTTATTTTTTTACCGATTAGTGAGAGTGAATATATCACACACATTCTTTGAATATATCAGACAGACTGGAATGTCAGGACGTGTAGTCCATGTGTAATTAATTATGTATATTGGCAACATAAAGTCAGATAACAGTGGGCGTGCCCCAACTGCCTGCATCTGTCGGTGTGTGAGGCACAGCTCAGCACTGCCTCACCTGAAATTATACAGAAAACAAATTTAGAAAACAGTCAAGTGGACAAATTAATTTCCTGTATCATTTTTAGCATTTTATCATACTTGTCATAACAGATGAGGCGTTGACAGTACACAACTGAGCAAGAACTAGCTCTGAGTTCATTTCAACCAGATTAAGATGAGTTGATTTATTTTCACCATCTAAATATCTGCAGCTAAGTTTATAACTCCAACATAAACTAGTTCTTAATCACTGAACGTAGAGTATTTTGTCTCAAAGGAAGCTTAAAAATAAATATGCATACCATGATGTCATTCACCAATTAACATCTTGATTTGTGACCTTGCCTCTATGAGAATATTTACATCTGATTAATTACTTTCCCTCTCTTTGCTCATTTAAACTTTTAGTATGGGTGAATTAAATAACTGCTGCTCTCATTCACATCTTTATTGCAGCATCATAATTTTTCACTGAAAAAGGTTTATTAAGACCACTTTTATAATTCAGTCTACTTCCAAATAATACTGTTGTTGTTTTTCTCTGATGACGTCCTAAATCTGTTTTTGCATATCAGTTGACAAAGTCTTCACTCGTGTAAGCTAAAGACAAACATGTGTGCTGTTCTTTTGACAGTGCTTACCTTCACAATGATTTAAGAGAAAAGTGAAAGAACACTTTAAGCTGCTGTTTCAGTCCTCTCCTTTTCTCTTCCAGAGTTGCAAGCTCATTTCCACCAAGAATCAGCAAACCTGAACAACAGAACATTATCTATTAGGTTGGATTACTTGGACATGTGCCTTTTGTTTATACTGTTAAATTTAACACAATGACAAAGGCATCATGGTTAAGTTTAAAGAAGAGGAGGGGCATGCAAGACTGCCTGTGTGCTTAACACAAGTTCTCATCTTGACAGACAAAAATCATTGCGTTTGTTTTCTACGAAAAGTTTCAAACATTATTTTTTTCATTCACTCCTTTTTATGTCAAGGTTAGTTATGCTGCCTTCAAATCTGTCATGTGAAAAACCGTGTCGTTCAGTTAAAAGTTAGATAACAAGTTACCAAATATACACATTTATGCACAACAAAGGATTCTCAAGATACTGATCTGAATTTCCACCTGTTATTCTGTCTCCTGAATTAGATTTATTTATGTAGGTACAGCCTCTGAAAATGAAGGAAGGTAGGGTACATGAGGTGATGAAGTGTAAATTCTAGACGAAGCATGATTATACAAAACCGCACACCTGCATCGGTGCCTACATCTGTTCATTTCACTGTTAATCCCAGGTCTGTTGCTCTCTTTAGCCCATCCAGCCCGCCATCGTTTTGCTTTGTGGCTTGTTTCTGTTTTTGCCGTCTTGCTCCTGCTTTCTCTTTGTCTGTTTAGATGCCTCAAGCTGATTGACAGCATATAAACTAAAATAAAGCCCATGCGGCGGTGTCAGACAGGAACTAGTTTTCCTCCTTGTTTGTGCTTTCACTCATTTTCACCTTCCTGCACCTCACACCTCGACTCTTCTTTTCTTTTCTCACGTGCTTTGTTTTCCCTGGTTTAGTGTATGTTGATGTTATCACTGACTAGAGCACTCCTGCTTTTTTGAATTTCATTGTTATGAAACGAGGAGAGTAAAAACACAGTATTAACTATGAATGCCACAATCACACAAAGATTGCATACATAGGTATCTAGTTCTATCACTGCCCATGCAACAGTCCCACGCAATCATTACCGGATGTTACGGCAAATTATTTTGCCAGCCGCCTCACTCAGGATGAGGTTCCCATAATTTGAGTGAGACAGACCTTGAAATTGACAGCGCTATCTGTTCCACGGCTGAGGCTTTGTCCCTGTTGATGTAAATTTATGCTACTCAGAGGCTTTTCAGCACCCCTCTTCACCCAGTAAAAAGGCCGAGAAGTTTAACATCCATCTCTCTATGGTGCTGCTCCTCAAAGTACTTTCAAAGTGCAACACTTGCTGCCAGAGTTGAATAGAGCCCTGAATTGTCAGCAATAATAGAGAGATGGCTTTTAGGTCTATAATTAAGTTGTGTTATAAATGTCAGCCATCCAGAGGGATGGAATTCATGCATACATATTATTACCCCGGGAATTCAAAAGGCAGCGCAGATCCTCTCGCTTGAAAGCAATACAATTTCTTTTTTTCCCCCAAATGCGCTCTGAACCACCACATACCAAAACTTAAATGTGCACTATAATTTATGAGGTCATAGCACTTCTAGTTCTTTTGAAATATTGTGCACTTTGTCCCCTAACATTGTTTATTTATTTAAATTTTAGCAGAAAATGCATAGTTGTGGCACTGTCTTTTGATGAGAAATCGGAGGACATTATACATTCAACATGGTATTCCACTTATTGTGTGAGCCAAGCCTGGCAGTTCTGTTTGGCCTCAGTTGCTGGCATCACTTGAACATCAGCACAATATATAGTAGCCTTGTAAAGAAACCAACAGGGAAGTTACTTTTCCTTTAAAGGATCAAATTTTTTTTTAGCTAAATCAAATCCCCATGTTTTATCTCTGCTGTAAAGGTTAAATGTGTTTGTTGGAGAAGGTCTTCAAAGAGAGCATTAAAGTCAAATGGTACACAGTAGCCTGATGCATTTCAGTTGGACAAATGAAGACCTTTCCTGCCTCTACCCGGAGGGTTGTTCGAGTGAAGTAAAAAGGGTGCTGGAGTGCTGTGACAGAATCAAAGGCTTCTTTGACTCTTCTGTTTGCCTCTGTAGATCTCTACAGCTTTGAGGGCATTTTCCAGCGTAGAAAACACATGGCCTTTACCACTCACCATGTTTCCACATGCAGTGATTTAAAAATGTTTACCCATAAATGCATGTCATTTGTATTTTCACACAAAATTTATTATTTGTTGTGGTGTTTAGAAAACCAAAAGCTGACCCCATGATATAATATCTCAGAGTAATAATCCTGAATCCACCTAAGAATAAAATAGTGAAAATAAATTAGAACTCCTTCAGCTATGCAGAATATATATTTGAATATGTATGCAAGCATGGATATTTTTTATATCAAACAAGGACTGAACCCAGGGAAAGCCTTTGGTTCTAGATCACTGGCTCTAATTAAATCCATGCAAAGTAAATAAAATCAAAACAATAAAAATGAGTACATTTCATTTTCTCAGTGTTTCAAGTCACTGGTTTTTATTTTTTTTGTTGTTGTTATTAGTGTTCTGTCAGATTCAAGTGCATCTCTGTACACTAAATTAACAAAATACTAATATATTTTAGTCCTTTAATTAAAAAAGTGAAATTCTACTACATAAGAGTCTGGCTGTTTGATGAAAAGTTCTTAAGTCCTCGACCGCAACGGGAATCAGAGCTCGAAGAATCACTGCACACCAGCATGTTTGGAAAATGAGCAGTAAACTGCATTCCATGTGTTAAGCTACTAATAAACCAGAAATATCAGATTGCTTAAGTAGAAAAAGGAAGAACTGTTCCATTTTTGTCAAAAGTCTTCTTTTCAGCTGAAAGTCCATCTTACATTTCATTTTTTATTCAAGATCCCTGAGCCCAGAGGGACAGAGAGGTAGATAATCCAACTTGCTTGAGGTCCAGGGTGAAGTTTCAGTGATGAAATATCATTTCCTGGTGTTTGTCCAAAAGCCCAAATCCAGCCCAGCTGTCTTCCAGGAAGTTTTAGAACACCTCATCCTTCCTTCTGCTGCCAGGCTGTATGGAGATGCTGATTTCATATTCCAGCTGGGCTTGTCAAAAGTACCACTGACAAAAGTACCAATATCCGATTTAGTGACCATAGTATAAGGTTGCTTGACAGGCCAGAAAACTAGTCTGATCTGAACCGGTCCAAAATCTATGAAGCATTGTCAATAAGATCATAAGACATCAGAACCAATTATTCAAATTTAATGTCCACCTTTAAACTCACCTGGGCTTTTTAAAAACTTCAGCACTGCCACAGGATAATCACACTGATGCTGTAAGTCAAGCATAAGGAGACTTAATCAAGTCTTAATCAAGACTTAATCATATTATATTAGCTATAAACCAAAATCATCAAGGTAAGAAAAGTAAACCCTAAGAATATGCAACTTTCTTTTCAATGAATCTATGTAGATGAGCGTTTAATTTTTGTATTGATTTACTGAAACCTTTATAATAGCATTTTAATTTATTGAGATCCATCTTCTGAATCATCCAGTCATAATGTATATTTATTCAGTCTTAACAAAGACTATAATCAGCTTGAAATATACTTATATCATCTAACTACAGTAGGGTTCCAGAACTATTCAAAGCCTGCTCCCTTGTGGTCAACCACTTCTGTTCAGTTTTATTTTTCTGCCTCAGCTATACAACACCTTTTAAGATGATTTGAATCCTCTATAAAACTCACCTAATTCTTTCCTCTGTGAGCTGAGAGACGATTAGAAAGGCAGATCAGAATAGTATGCCTTTGCATAATCTGTTTTATGAGTGACTGTGCACAAATCCCACTATGTAAATACTGAACAGATAAATAGTGACACGGTAAGACAGTAAATGCTCTGGCTTTAGTTTTTAAAGCCGACTGGGGTCAAAACAGAAATGGACAGGAAGAAGAATGTCCCAGGCATCTAATGCCTTCTTTGTAGTAACACTGATTTAACACAAAATACAAATGATAGAATATGTTAACAAATCAGGAAAGCAAATGATAGCATAAAGTCAGTGGTGATGAATAGTGTTTTCTCTATGCAATTCAAAGCCATTTTACTGATGTGCCTATCTCTGTGTGTGTATGTACAGGCTGTGCCTTTGTCAAGTTCTCGAGCCACGCAGAAGCGCAAGCCGCCATCAACAGTTTGCATGGTGGACAAACTATGCCTGTAAGTATCAGAGTCTGTGCTAGCTCTGTATTACAAACCTTTCACTTTTTACCCCAGATAACGCAATGTCACCAACCTGTCTGTGTTTTCTCTGTGGTTCTGAGGATAACACTTCCAAAAACCTAAGCCTACAGTCCATTCAATGCGAAAACAAATTGGCAATGGGCAAATTTTCCTCTGCATGCAGTCTCCCACAGCAGGTGGAATACATATTTTCAAAATGCAATAGAATCTTTGTCCTTCTATTCCTTTGGAAAGTCAAACATTATGGCAAGAAAAACATTCAAACGTGTAACAAATACCCTCTGCATACACATATTTGTGGTCACCATAGTTACTCAAACCACATCATGAGCCAAGATTCAAACACATTTTACCAATGTGTTATTGCCAGAGTCAGCATCTGGTACTTTAACATAAACAGCAGGAGGCCGTATATCTGTTCTTTCACTCAATGACTATATCCTCTTGTGGTCCAAGCTATTTTCTGGCAAAAAAATAATATTTACATCAAAATCTTGAAGGAAGATGAGGGGTGCATGCTATAAAAGGATTTCTGAATGTGTTTTGGTTGTCACTGAGCAAATCATAGTTTGATTCCAAAGTCAGGACATGGGGTGATTTTGTAGAATGCTAGCAGGACAGAAATCATTTTGGCAGACAATTAGTTCTGATATCAAAGATTTGTTTTATTTGTGGGAAAAAATAGAGAAGTTTTTTAGCTAACCCTAAATTGTTATAAAGCTTAAAAATGCCCATTTTCTTCCACTCATTATTGATGAAATTAGGTGTTTAGGAAAAGATTTTAGGTGGGATTTTGTTCAGAGAAACTGTGGAGTCAATGTCTTACTGGCAGCAAAGCATTTATTTTCAATCAACTGCTTGAAAATAAACTATGTTTAGATTTGCCATTGTGCTTTGCATGGCTGCAAAATTTTATGCTTGACAATGAATATATGCTTATCACCTGTTGGGAGGTAATTAACCTGACAACTTATTTGCTGCTTCTGCATTAATACCAAACCACACAACCTGTCTACCCATTTTAAAACTGTTGCAGTTTATATATCGGCTTCTATTGCACATTCTGAGAATAATTTCAACCACACAACATACAGCAATAAATATATAATTAAATACATCTGAATAGTTTGTAATAAAGGAAGAGAAGATAAAGGGCTTCACAAAAGTCAAACTTCTTTCAGCTACATAGTAGAAATATCTTGGTAACATCTCATCAAAGTCGAATTACTACCTGTGACAGTATGGCCCCTGTCATGGGGCCACTTTTTGTTAAAGAATATTAAAACATTTAAAACACTTAAAAGTACAGAGGCTTTATTACAGAGACTACAGGGAGAGTTAACAAGGGAGTCAATAATATTAAAAAGCACCCTAGAGTTAGGATGGATCTCCAAAATAGGGTCAAATTAATAAGCCTCTTTGCTACCTCAACTACGTTTTGATATTATAGTGTTGGGTCTCTGGTGATAATGAGGGAGATTTGCACTTTATAAGCCCTTCAATACCTTTTGATTAATCTACATTTATACGTCAATGCAATCAATGCCAGATTTAACCCACGGATAACTTTGGCTTGTATTCGTTCTAAAATCCTACTGAGAAACCGTTTTTGTTTTTTCTTGTCTTTCATAACATATTGTTACGATAGCGGAATTTGCTTCGTAAACATAAGTTGAGTTTGCATAGAAGTGGAGAAACTCCACTGACTTTGAACAAACCTTTATATCTGGGAGCTTGTTCTCACATTGCCACATTAAAATCAACTAACTGGACTGTATTTCATTAACGTTTAATGTGATAGACCAACACAAAATTGTAGATAACTGTAATGTAGAAGAGAGATGACACCTAGTTTAAAATTGGAAAAATAAATCTAAAACATCTGGGTAGGTTTGTTCATCCCCCTATTCATAAATAAAAAAACAGTCCAAGTTGCATTAAGAATTTGTGTAATTAGGAAATAGAGCATTTTTATTTAAGCAACACATTGTCCTTTAAACATACCACCAGAATTACAATTAAATGGTTAACAAATCAAAGCCTGGTAATGTGTTAGAGTTGATGCGTTAATGATGCAGTAATACAGTTAAATATACAAACATCATAAGCCTAATGTTACACAGGAAGTATTGCTTTGATAAACTTCTTTTTCTCCTTTTGCTTAATGAAGGCTGCAAAAATCACTTTTTATAATTTTCGTAATTTACTGAGCACCTCTCTGCCAGTGCTGGGTGTCCATTGGTTACTATAGCACACAGCTGGACACACAGGAGCATCCACTTTTTCTGGCAAGCATTTGCTCCTCCACACACTTCACTGATGTTCCCGAAATAAATATTTACGGATGCTTCCTGGCAGCCAGATCAGGTTCTTGGAGCCAGATGTGCCAGAGTTTTCACCTCTTTTTGATGCTGCCTCACTTTGCATTATGCTAAAGCAGAGAGTGAAACATTTAAGTGGTACAGTCAAAAAGTGAACTATTAGCCATGGGAAAGTTACTTTGCAAGAACTTCATGTAAAGACAGGTGTCTTTCCATTTAGATTTAAGGAAAGTCTAAATACAATTTTTTCATCAAAGAAACTTGTTGGCTTAATCCCTAGAAGGCAATTTGAATTGCATTTGACAAAGTTACATTACTAATTTATAAGAGGCCATGTTTTGCAGCTTTGCACAAGGAATTTGGCTAATGGTCATGGCTCACATCCACTTTTTATTTCTTAACTTGTATTGTAGCTAACACACAGTATTTTAGAGCACTGGGTCACCTAAAGTGAGCGATGGATAAAATGTTGAAGTTAATGGTGTCTCAAACAGAACTACACTGGATCAAGAGACTGCCAAAAGTTTATAAATAATCTACAGTAAATTATCCATAGCTCTCTCCATCTATCCTCCCACCTGTTATCTTCATCTCCCCAAATCCAACTTTCACTCAGATTAATTGGCAAGGTGGTCATTAGTATCCAGCGAAAGCTTTGGACGCAATGGGAGATGCAGTTAATTTGGATAATATCACTGCCACATGTCGTCAACAACAGACTAACAGGAGGCAGGATTCGAAGAGTGGGCTGCTCTGCACACCGCCTGGTGCCAGCTGCGAGGTCTGAATGAACCTTGAACAAAGAGTTGTCTCTCACTCTGTCTTTCTTTCCCTATTAATGTTCTCACAGCAACATCTGTGTTACCTGGCTCACACACATACTATAAATAATACTGCAAGTGAAACACAGTGGCCCTCTGTGAAAAGCTTTAATGAAGCTTAAGGGCACTGGAAGTCACCAATAGGGCTCACACTGATAGATTGGGTCATAGCTTTAATTGAAGTTTATTGTGGGTTTCATGTGCTTTGAAATGTAACCCAAAGGATGATTGAGCACAGAGCAGGCCCTCTCATGAGTTCAGCTGTGAGACTGTGAACACACAGGTGGCAGAACTTCAAAATGGCAAACCCAGGGGCAAGCACACAGCAACCAGCAAATTGCACACATTGTCGTGTTTGGTGTTGCAGCGTGGCTGACAGGGTTTCAGGAGTTTGTTGGTGTCGGCTCGTGTGTTTTAGAGTTATGGTGTAATGAGGGATGTATTGGAGATATATTTGGTCTGATTCAGTGTCCTGCACAGTGGTAGCCATGGATGTAGAAAGTACATCCAGACCAAGTCAGCTTTCCCTCTGCTAATGAGAGATGTTCTTCCCATGAGGCTTTTAGAGATGCAGCGAGGGTCAGAGAGTTGAATATGAGGCCCTCATGGGGGGTTAGCTAATTACCAAAGAAACTTGTTATAGTGTATTCAATTATTTTTTCATCTCAGTTGATGAATTAAGTTTCTTAGATCTGTAAAAAGCAGACGAGTGTCGAGGTCTTATTAGTTATTTAATTGTAGATTTTACATTGAAAGCTACTGAAACAAAGTAAATGGCTGATATTTGATGCTTTTGTATTCATTTCCCCTTCATTGACCCAGCTTGTTTTTGGTATTGTTGTAAGCCTTTGTGAAAGATAGAAAAAAGTGTCAGTTTACCTGTTTTAAGACACTTCGCCACAGTGTCTTTCTATCACAGTAATGCAGAGATAAAAGCATTATCCCATTTCTCCACTGCAGTTGAGTTCTAATCCCTCAATTACCATTGTGCATTTTCCCCTTCTGCGCATTATGTCCCCTATACAAAATCCAATATAGGAGATTTTCCGAAGTCAAGAGTGTTGTTCAAAAAATTTGATTAGTTTTTGAACCTGTGACAAATTCCTTAGTTGTACCTGTCAAAAGTGATGGCTCCCTGTTGGCCCTTATCAAATTTGGAGAATTCATTTCTCTCTAGGTACTGGAGTCATCCTGCGAGAGGTTATTATTCTGTTTGTTTGTCAGCTCGTGATTTTCTGCAGCCAGCGAGGAGCGGCTGGTTTGTATCCATTGCTTGTTTGCCCGCAACTGTTCCTTCATTACCTGGCCACACACTTCTTTTTCTTTAAGTGGTTTGGGACATTTGATCTTTTACAAGGTTCTGCAACCTGTGACTCTGGACCACATGTGGCTCTTCGGGCTCTACACCATTGTCAATTACTTTGGTCAGGAATTATTTTAATATCAGCATTGGAGTTTTTAATACAGTGCAATAAAAATGCCTAGTTTTTACAATTCTTAAGTATGGTTTGATGAAACATCAAACTCCTATTTCCTAGGAAGCAAGGTCAAATTTCCTCTGTGGACTGAAAAGGTTGCTGACCTTACAGCAAAAATGTTTGAATCATGACGGTCGGATTCCACCTTCAGTCTAGTGACGTTTTTTTGTCGTAGTTGAGGTGAAAAGGCTAAAATCTGCAGAGACAATTGTACTAGTTTAGAATATTTGCCAAAAATAATCAGAGCGGGTCTGTTTCAGTGCTGAGACAGAGCTCTCTGCTGGAAGGAAGCAGGCTCAGCCAGACTTTCTTCATCTGGAGTCACGGTGCAGTGACTACAGACAGCCTCAGGCTTTCACTGTCACAATACTCATAATGCATTCTTCATAAGGTATTAAGAGAATATAAGAATACACAGATACACAAGGCAAAGAATGAGTGAATTTAAATGCCACGCCTCTGTGCTGTGGGCAGGCTTGAGCAACAATGCTCCAGGAAGATGTTTGCACACTGCCAACCTCATTAAATCTCACCGTCCAGTTCCTTAAACTACACCACAAAGCTGAGAAAGCATAGAAAAAAAAGGTCAGGAGGTGGAATGAAATGAAATTAGAAGAGGAAAACCAGTGCCGTTAACACTGCCATATTCAAGTATTGATTTAACTAATTAAAATGGCACCAAGGGAGAAGCAGCAGATGGGTCTCCTCTGGCCTGAGGTGGGGTGCTGGCTGGCTCTGATATGTTCCCATCTGAGATGTGCTGTCCTGGGGGTCTCTGCCGATGCTTTCCATCATTCCCGACTCTTCTTCATAGTTATCTACAGCCAAAACATTCCCTCTGTAGTGCTGAACGACTATTCATCAGACTTGGTTTGGGTAACTTGCAAAAACTCTCAACAAGAGTTGGTTTTCTACATTAGCATATGCATATTTATCACTTTCATGCAGAATTTATTAGATTATGACAGCTGGAAATGTGGTGCATGGAGGGTTATGATGTAAACAAATCACTTTTATCAGAGAAGTGTGAAAAATCAATGTGTGGAAATGTATGTTTGCTGGGTATGTATGCATGCAAGGTCAGGTTTTGATTTGTTACTAACAGAAGATGCAAAAATAACATGATTTTTAAAATACCCTGGCAATAATAATAAAAGCAGTAACATCTTGAAGTATTAAGGCTTAACCATCAAATTAGACACTGTTTAGTGTACCTGTAACATTTTGACTAAACAAACTTTTATTTTAAGAATTTACTAATGGACTTCCGTCAGTTTAGTCTCTTTGTGCTTTAGTGCTTGTATTCTACAAAAGAAACAGGTGTACTCCACAAAAGTTGTCTTCTGTCCATCCCTATGTACCCTGCAGTTGTCTGACATTTTTAATTTCCAATCATCAAAAAATACTGAAATTTTAATCAAAACGAGAATTTGCTCTGACCTTGTCAGGATGAGGCTTTTTTTTTTGTGAATCAGACTTGTGATTATGGGATCCTCTCCTCTTACTGTGGCTTTGCTTTTATGATCTTACTAATCATATCCTCACTGCCCCCATAGCTGTTTCTGTCCTTCTGTCCTGGTGGTACTCTATGCTCTTTCCCAGCATGCATTGCCTGTAATTAAATAGAAGCCTGGTCCTCTTGACAGTGTCTGTAGCTGCTTTTTGTGCCTGGTAGCCTCATCATCCTCTCTTGTTCCTTCTATATCTGTCTTTCACTCACACGTAGACTCACTTCCCCCCGCTTTGTTCAAATGAGCAACTGATTCTGGTCTGTGTCTTTCAAATGATTTAATTGGATGCAAACTCAGGAGCACGGACATCAATACGGAACTATATCTGCCATAAGGAAGAGCCATTAGTCAATACTTCGCCCTCTACATGCCGAAGGCTTTTGTCAGACCTAATTACCCGATACTATATTCAGTGAAGCTTTACCAGTGGGGGACTGGCACTCCTGTGGGATCTGGTTAGGATCACAGTTCACTCCCAGTGTATACAGTGGAGTTGGAAAGTTCACAAAAGCGACGAGCACTCACTGTTCTCTTCCGATGAAAGATGACAGCTAAGTGACTACACAAATACAAGGTGGATATTCATTTCCCTTTGTCCCTTTGGTTTAAAGATATTAGATCTTAAAGCTAGACTGTAACATAAACCGCAAATCAAATAAGAGATACCTACCCCAGTTGTCAGCTAATAAAAAACGAGATATATACCTTATAATGCAATGCACCACTTTTCCTAAATCACCTGTTTTGTCAATCTTGAGTATAGTCATGTATTTGCTATCTTTTAGATGCAGAAAAAACACTTTAAATTTGATAACATGTACTTCATTAAGTTTGAAGTAAAGAAAATTGATTTCTAGTTAATCATCCTAATTAATACTATCTGCAAAACTGATATTACCTTTCTGAAGATAGCCAACGGTAGTATTTATTACATTCATTAAACATAAAATACCTTGTGAAAGTATTCATACTCCTTGAATTGTTCAATTTGTGATTTCATGTGATAGTCCAATAACTAAAACAAGTGAAAGGGAACTTATATGCAGTTTTGACATTTGTTTTGCAAATCAACATTTGAAAAGTATTATGGACATGTTTGTCTTTAATTTGACACCCATTAAAAGCTAATTATTTTCAGAAATAACCTAATTAGTAAATGATGTGTGTATTTGCACTGATGTCCCTCTGAAATGAAAGATTGTAGAACAACTTTCACAATAATACAGCAGGTATTTGGGGTTTTCTGCCAGCTTTCCACATTAAGAGGCATTTTATCCATTCGTCTTTAAAAAAAAAGGTGGGAAAGATTAAATAGATGTTCACATTGATTTCCAGGTCTTGAATCAGATCTTTAGTTGAACTTACTTGTAAACGTTCACCATGGAATTCTAGCACATGAATTTATAATTGAAACCTGAAATTTATACCAAATAGACATTCCTTTTTTGTCTCACTGTCTGAAGTTAAAATGGACATATCAGGTCAGCTGGAATTACCAGAATTACTTCTATTTGCTAAATACTACAATAATGAGAAAAATGTTATGTTAGAGATTCATTATTATTTCTTTTAACAATGAGGGGAAGGCTAGATGACGATTCCTTGGCTTTGGAAACTTCTAATAGACGTGGAGTTAATTAGAGGCACACCTTTGAATAGTTTCTAAGACCAAACCTGGAACATGTTGCTCTCTTTTTTGACATGATGGGAAAGTCAAAAGAAATCAGCCAATATATGAGA
Source organism: Alfaro cultratus (assembly GCA_903066825.1). Taxonomy (NCBI): domain Eukaryota; kingdom Metazoa; phylum Chordata; class Actinopteri; order Cyprinodontiformes; family Poeciliidae; genus Alfaro; species Alfaro cultratus. Next base: position 28,245 of record CAEFZX010006747.1, read on the forward strand.
AAGAACTTATGTAGTTCTTTCTTTCTTTCTTTCTTTCTTTCTTTTTATGGATCACTCTTGAGAATAATTTCCAGATTCTTGAAGGTGCCACATTCACTTGTTCAAACCATTACACTTTAGTATAGACATGAAGGGGACCATCATACAGCTCAGGTTCTATGGTCCAAAAAATGTTATATCAACTCCTCTACAAGATGCTGGCAAAAGTGGGTTGGAAAGTGTCATTATTCACAGTAAAATGTGTGTGTTTTATTGAAGATATGCATCTCAATACACAGGTGAACTCTATTTACTACTTGGAACCATTCCGATGGCCATAAGTTGGATTTCAGACTAAACGGCATTGAATGCACACAACACATTTCTGACTTTTATTTATAAAAGCTATGCTATTTTTCTTCCAGTGCTTTGTGTTGGTCTGTTGAATAAATCTCAATAAAATACCCTGAAGTTCGTTGCTTCGACATGACAAAATCTGAAAATTATTCAATGAGTTGGGATTTTTTCAAGACACTGTGCCATTTGAATGAATTGAAGTGATACACATTTTTAATAGGATAGTCTTAAAAGCCTTAGTTACATATTTCATTAACCTTGTAAACTGTATGTGTGCCCACAGGGTGCCTCGTCCAGCCTGGTGGTCAAATTTGCAGACACTGATAAGGAGAGGACCCTGCGCAGAATGCACCAGATGGCGGGCCAGCTCGGCATCTTCAGTCCCATGACCATCCAGTTTGGGGCCTATGGCGCCTACTCTCATGCTGTAAGTCTCAGCCCAGCGGGAGAGGAGACGGTGAGCTTTAAAGAAAGACAAAAATGTTTCTGATCTGAGTTTTGAAATCATCCTCTTTCCCACTAGGCATGTGACACTCCCTGTGAACCGTTTCATAAGATGTTAAATCGCTAAGATTTCAAGATTTTTTTAACTTCGAAAGTAAAAAAAAATGTAGTGTGTACTTTTACATTGATTTATTTTCTTACTTTGTTCTTTCCCTAATGAGTTTGACATGTTTTTTCTCTCTATTTTAAATTACATGTGTCATGATTGCAAATCTATGCTGCATATACTGTTTAATTTAAAATCATCTTTCACATTCCTGTTTACTGATCTGTAGGAGAATTTAAACTGCTAACTTCAGCCTGCCTTTTTTAGATACACTATTCTGCTCAAGGGGTGCATTTTATTACAGAGAAGAGACCCGTTCAGCCCTTACGCCCTTTTCTGTCAGCCCAGCCCACCCCTATTTCATATTCACACATGAAAATCACAGCCTGAGTTAGGAGTATGTGAGATTTTACACTCACACAGTAGCTAACAACTCATGCTGACAGGTGAGAATCGCCCACTCGCACACTATCTCTCAAACTCTGCCGCTGCAACCACCCCCCTCTTTTTTCCATATACATTGCAATCATATAGATATACATAGAATTCAGCATCCCTATGACTTTACATAACTTTTATCTTCTTTCCATGTAATGAGCAGAAAATCAGAATGGCCTTAGAGTAGCCAGCAAGCAAAGCTGCAAGGCAAAACAGATTATTCCGTTCAAGAACAAGGCATGGGCCAAGCAAACAGATATGTGAGAGTAAACATACTCTGATCCTGCAGCGATTTCACCCGCCTTTTCTTTTCTGTCCTTCCCTTCATCCCTCTCACCACTCGCCTCTCCCCCTACTGCTCTTTAATCCTACAGCAGATGATGCAACAGCAAGCAGCCCTGATGGCAGCAACACAAGGGTCCTACCTGAACCCCATGGCAGCCATTGCTGCCGCGCAAATGCAGCAAATGGCAGCTTTCAATGTCAATGGCCTGGTGGCTACTCCTATGACACCGTCCTCAGGTGTGCACCAACATTTAACATCATCTGGCACAAGTCATGCTCAGTCAGGGGAGTCTTGTCCATATCTCGTGACTGCTGGGAAACATTTGTTATTTGGATGATTTGCATAAGTTATACCTTTTATATTTCTTCAAGAACTTTAGCTGTTGCTGTCGTTGTTCTTTTAATTCAATTAGTTTCAGATTAGTTTATTTATTTAGAACGAAGCTACAAGAAATGTCATTTAAGACATGGGCCTAAGTCATCCAGAAATATAAATTCAGGTCAAATCAGTGCTCTCCAATCATAGAAACATAACATCTATTTAAGTTACCTACATTACAATTGAATCTAAGTTTTAAAACAATGCAGTCAAATTTAACTTTAAATTTCTCCAAATTTCTGTCTGGAATTTTTCCCATTACGCTGGATTTTTCTGGATGAATTTCATCCCGGTCAGCCCAAATCCTTCACCCCTTCACCCATGCAGTGTAGGATGCTTGTTTACATCGCATGCAATTTCACCAAAGTTATAGCGTGCCTTGACTCATGATCGAGTTGGAGCATTGCGTACGTCGAAAACTTTGACCTTTGCGCACACATTTCTGGCGGATGTCTTCTTTGAGTAAGTGTGGAAATCTACGAAGTGAAGTACGCCTGAGTGCGTGGAAGGCTTTTAGGATTACCAAAGTTATGTCATTGATCTTGTCAATTATATAGTTTTTTATTTATTGAAATTGTTAGAAGTAATCATTAGATTTGAGACAGATTTAATGTCAGAAAATAATAAATCTAAGATTACGTACATTTTTTGAATACTGTATTTAAATAAATAGTTAAAACTGTATATCTGCAATGTCTAACTGCAGGTTGAGAGAATAGAGAACACAGAAAACACAGAAGCAGTGGTTCAAGGTGCTTTCTGTGAGGAGGGAAAAAAAAAACTTCACTCACAGAAAAGTTCACAGAGCTAATGGCAGAAGTTGCTCAATTACTGGTTTCATCTAAGGGTGAAACACACCCAAACAAAGAAGAGCTGAGCCAGTAATGCTATCTATGAAATGAAAAATAAAACACACATTGTTAGTTCATTTTGGGTCTAAGCTCTGTTTTGCTGTAAAAACAGGCACTGCAGGTATTAAATTAAAGGAAGCAGAAGCTTGTACTGAGAAAGGCTTGGTGATAGAAGATGCGGAGTAAACCCATACAGCATTGGCAGCCACATTATAGTTTCTACTTCCTTTCCGAACATACATTATGTTTCCGTTCTTCCTCTGCCTGTCACATTCTCCTCCTGTGTCTCTGATGTTGGTGTTTTCTGGGAACACAGCCAATCCAATAACTTGGCATGCAGAGTCCTTGGCTTATACAATATAATAGCAAAGATTTGTGTGAGATAATCCCAGACCCCAGTCTGAACTATCTTTTTGGCCCTTGTCATAAGGAGCTTTGAAGGCTTGACACTAAGCAGGCAGGATGCCTGAAGGCAAGGCTGTTGCAAATGTATTATATAAAGTGGCTTGATGCTGTACCTGGCATTTGTAATCCACAAGGCCTACATATTCTTACTAATACCTATCAAAGATAATCCTATATGACTTAAATGCCCTTCACCTAGATAAGAGAAAAAAATAAAATTTTGTCAGCACAAAAGGCCACTGGCAAGGTGACAGGCTGAGCTTAGAAGAAGAAAGCACAAACCCTTATTTTCAGCACTAAGGTGCATCGTAGCAAATTAGAGTATTATGGAAAAGTTTATTTCAGTAACTTCATTCATAAGTGAAACTTATATATTACACACAGTAGATTAGTTACATACTTGTGTGCTTATTTCTTTTATTTTTAATGGTGATAGTTTATAGAAAATGAAAACCCAAACTTACATTTCAAGGAAAATTACAATATTACATACAACAAGTAAGAAATATTTTATTACAAAAATCTGTTATTGCCATGCCTGATGACAGGGTATAATGAATCTATTCAAAACGCCATACGTTGTATTCAAATGTATGGAGTTTCACCTGCAATATACATTTTGGCATCCTCTCACAATAAAACCTTCTTAGATTAGATTTCTGATAAATTTCATGTCTCCCCTTCCTTTGGCTCAACAGGCAAACATTTGTTGAAAAAATACAACACATCTTTATTGGGAGTTTCAAGCAACACATTTAGAGACAGATAGCAAAGTTGAGAAAATGCCTCTGCCTCTGCAGTCGACTTTTCATAACAACATCAACATCTACTTGCAGGCACCAGCACACCCCCAGGCATTTCTGCTACAGCTGTGCCAAGCATAGCCACACCTATTGGGGTCAACGGATTCAGTGCTCTCCCGCCTCAAAGCAATGGCCAGCCAACATCGGAGCCCATCTACACCAACGGCATCCATCCTTACCCAGGTGAGTTATATCAGATTTATCTAAATAAAAGGAAAGACGTATTTACGTAGCTAATTATACTGACGTCTGCTGCTTCATTTGCCACATTGTCACCTGTTTCTTCTTATCATTAAATGCTTCAGCGTGATTCCATTATACTTGATCTGATAAAAAGAATCACCTGTTTGCCACAAAATAAAATCTACATGTAATGAGTGACAAATTGAATCTCTTCATTTTGACATTATGTTAGAAGTCTCTTTCTTAATTTCACTTTTTTTTTTCTTATTTGAACAAAAGTATTTGAGGCTCCATCAACCATCAGTCAATTATGGTTAATTTGATGTGCCTCAGCCTGTCCTTAGCCTCTTAATGTTGTCTGGAACGGATTTCTGAAGAACTGACAGACATTCACTCCCCATCTTTGCATTATGCAAAGGAAGCTGCAATCATAATGAACTACAAAGTGGTTTGTTTGGCACATTGTTAATATTTGATGCAAACATCTGGGGCAAGCAGGCATTTTGAAGAACTCAAAGATATGACAACCCAAATTGCTTTCACTCCCTGTGTGATCCCACCTCCTGGTGGGTCTCTGGTTTGGCCAGTTTCTGTCTCACTCTTTAAAGTGATCTCTATATCTAGCTGTCCCTCCTCTCTTTGACTGTTTTGCTTCTATTTCCTTCGAAGTCACCCTTCACTCTCTTTCTCGCTTTTCATCTCTCTGCAGCACAGAGTCCAACAGTGACCGACCCTCTCCAACAGGCGTATGCTGGCGTCCAGCACTACGCAGGTGATCCAACTCTCCTACCTTCTCTACTTTCTCACTTTCTCCATCTGTCTATTTCCCTCTCTTCGCTCCATTTTTTGGTTGGTCACTTCAGTTGGCATCGTGACAGGAAGAGATGACCAGATGACTGAGTATTTTCCTCTTCAATTAGGATGATAGTAAAAGGATTGTAGTTGATTTAAATTTGTGTCTCACATAACCTTTCATTTACATAGTATCTCTTTTATTGTTCGTATCTATGTTCAGTTGAACTCCACCCTACTCCCTCTTTTGCCTTTTTTTTGTTTTTTTGTGTGGTGATCCACCAGATAAATGAGCCCTAGCTCCCAGTCATAATGCAATTTATTTATGCAATGACTTGAGGACCCAAATGAACAATGGAATAATGATTTGAGTTTTGTTGTGTCAAATATGAAAATGGAGATGTGAAGAATTCCACTCTGGTTCTCCCTTTGCAATAGCAGCCTACCCTGCCGCCTATGCGCCAATCAGCCAAGCGTTCCCCCAGCAACCGACCATCATTCCCCAGCAACAGAGGGAAGGTAAGAGCGAGCAAGCGCGCCCACCCAAGATAAAAGGTGATAATTGCCATGTTCCATTCTAATGTAGCTTCACTGCTTTGAATTAGTGAGGGAGGGGAAAAAGCTGGCTGGGGAAAATGTGAGAAAAAGGCTCCCCATTTAAAGAGAAGAACATTAGCACTGAGATGGAAAGTTACTCTGTCATTATTCAAAAAACTGCACTAATTCAAACTCACAGTGTTGGGCTGCTTAATCAGTCCATTACAATGTGTTTAAGTGGTTATAAATATTCATCAGATTAATTAGCTGCATGCATAATCATTTATTACTATTCCTTGTGTAATGTGCACTCTTTTGCCAATGCATAAGACGTAATAAACCATAAGATATACTTTGATGGTAAATCACTCTTTTTGACGCCATTCGTCAGTCTTAATTATTCAACTGTATGATTAAATGAAACAGCATAGAGTGGGATGAATATTCATGGTGCGGAGAAATTGAGTGTTTTCAGGATTGCTTGAAGAAAAAGTTGTTAGTGGTGAGAATGTGTTCAAGGTTCAGTTTTACATGAAGTGCATCACTGTACTTGCTGCAGTAATTTCAGTAATTTCAAGTTTGTTTTTTTTCATGAAAATTTCTCTAAAACTAAAACAGAGTTTTATACTTCAGCAAGAAAAATAGAAGTCTACTGGCCCTCACACAGACACAGCCACCGTCAGGGCCTCACAGAGCGAGCTATTCTTGGCTTAGCCAGTGGCCTGTCTGAGTTCTAGCCTCCACTGGGTTTTGGCTGCTGTCCCAGCCTGTCTCAGTCCACTGCCACATCTTCCTTCCTGTCATTTAACAAGATACATCTGAACCTGCACAGAAACACTCAAATCTCAGCTTCTGTCTGAACAGTTACAGCTTCACATCAGTTTGTGTTTTTGCATGACTCACCATAGAAATCCTTCCAAGTCTAAAGCTGTGAATTTAACAACAAAACCCACTAAAAATATTTGCCAAAATGTCCTTGGTGTCATGTTGTTACAGATATATTTTTACATAGATTAATGTGTAAATAATGATTCATGCATCAAAATAGTTTTTTTTTTTATTTCAACATAGAAAGTTGCATACAAGATAAATGTTATATAATAATAATTCTATAATCATAGAATCTTTTCTATAATTATAGAAGTATTGTTATCGTCATGTACTTAATGACGATAATGTTGAGCCTTTTTTAAACCAGGAATGTCCCTCTGATGATGGTGGAATAGTGGTATATTCATAAAATGAATCAATTTCAATTGAAAGCATTATCAGAGAAGTCGAAAGAAGAAAAATACTGGAACAATTACAGAGGTCAAGACAAAATCACATTTAGGCAAATGTGAAACTGAAACCTAATGAAATTCATTACTAAAGAAGATGAAACAATCATTCCACTTTCAGAGCAGTTTTAAGAGGACCCTTGAAGATATAAAAGTGGAAAAACTCTCAAGGATAATGATATTTCTAAACATAATCCAAAGTATTAAAATATATAAATAATCTTGTCTATAATTTTTTTAACACAAACATTGCAACTTTCTCTGGACTAAATGTTTGTTTTTCAGGGTTTTTTAGCTACTCTGCATTAGCATCTCTGAATATATGTACCTAGTACATGGATATTTGTTTCATCTGTTCAGTCTTCATCTGATAGTTACAGCTTTACACTTCACTTGAATAGAAAATAGCTTTTTAAGACATTCAGTTACAAATTATAAACACTTCTAACTTTACAGAAGGCATACATGTTTAAGAAAAGACTGCGAGGAGTGGCCTTTCAATTTCAAAACAAAGTGTGTTATGTTTTATAGGCTAATATAGACCTACACCTTAGAGGAAATAACTTCATCTTCTGTTAAAAAAAAGCACAATTCTGCAAACTTCTCTTTCTTGTCATGTGTGTGCGTGGATGTGTGTGTGTGCACTCGCCCTTTATCATGCTGAGGCATAGCGGCACTAGAGCCAGCTACCACAGCAGCCCTCTTATCAGCCTTCTCACCAGACCCAGTCTCATCTCGTCATGCTATCACCCTGAGCAATGAGACAGGAGAGAAACTTAGACAAGCAGCCAGCTCCAAGCTTACTGTCCCTGAGTCCATCAAGTTGGTCTCGCTTCCTCCCTCCCCCCTCTGTGTCCATGGCTGGCTTTCGTGATCTTTCTCTCCCTCTCTCTGTTTCCCTCCAGTTCATTCCTGCCTTTATCCAGATTGGCCAGTACAAATGTGGCAGCTGGGTAGATGAGTGTGGAGGGATGGGGAGAGATTGGAAGACAGTCCTACTGTCACACAGTAATTGGAGCAAAAACTTGGCTTATGTCTTAATGTGTGCTCTGCCTCCTCTCTGTGTTTCTCCATGTCTCAGTGCTTCACTCTCCCAATAACTGTCTCAGCTTTTCTCTCTCAATCAACCCCTGGTGTTTCTACTTTTTCTCCTTATTTCTCTCTTTGTGCTGTCATGCAGGGGCTTTCAGAAGTCGACATACTGCTGTTGAAAAAGATTTTTTTTTTTTTTGTGATTTAAAAACATTACATCATAAATCATTTCAAAAATTCTTCCAAGTTTAATGTGACATGTATCCTAAATTATTCAACAGAAAAAAAAGAATCTGTGAGGAAAACAACATTAAAAAGCTGTAATAACTTTGTTTCATAATGCAAAGGTACCAGTCAGTAGAAGAATACAAACATCCGTGATTCACAACACATTGTTTGGAAGCACTTGACCAAAAGAAAGTAAATTCTAAAGTTTTCTATTTAAGGAAAGCAATCAGATTGCATCACGTTTCAGAGTTGCAGCATTCACTCCTTCTGGCAATCCCTCATCCTGAGGATACATGTAGTGACAATGGAAAGGAAAAGGAAAACCAACTTTTAAAGGAAGAAACCTCCAACAGAACCAGGGGTTTGCTACCCCTTACCATGTCAAGAAAAAAGCATATGCAGAAGTCAGAGGTTTCCCAAATGTAAACTGCAGCCACATAAAATAGGTGTTTTAACAGGCATATGTCAGATTAACTTAGATATGTCACATAGATAAATTAGACCCAAGTCCAGAGTCTAAAATACCAGACAAACTGTGAAAAACAGCACAATTTATATATAAACAGTATTATACTTTCATACTTACATCACCATCCTTATAACAAATCAGAAATAGAATAGGATTATCAAATGCAAAGTTGTGGAGTGACCTAACCAGTGACCAGAGAAGTAACTAATTTTGGGGGTTACCTGATAATCTAAAGGATTTGGGAAGCTTTTGCATCTTAGACCTGGAATGGTTACAGACTAAATAATGTGATTGATTAAGCAGGTAATTATTGATTGAACAGGAAATAATTACAGCACACAGGCAGAATCAGGTTCATTGTGAGCACAATATATTGTGGCATTTTTATTTTGTATGTTTCCTTCTGACAAGACAAGCCAAACATGGACTTTTCATCGCTACTCCAACACATAACAATGGCAGAAACAATAAAAGGGGGAAGAAATGTTATTTTCATGGGATAATAAGTGCATTTTTATGTGCAGTCATAATAAACATGTTGGTAAAATTAAAAGATTGCTTTAACTGCACTTGTATGTATGTATGAACACTTTTGGGCGTAGCTGTTTGTCGTTTTAAAAGTAGAGGAAGTTTGTATATAATTTCTTTTCTTTTTTTTTTGTTTTACCTCACAAATCCCTAGAGTTTTAGTAGAGGTATGTCCGTTTTTAAGATGTATTGTATATTATCATTGCTACCATATTTCCTTATGAACTGACCACATATACAGGAAGTGGATAGCTCACTTTAAGGAAATGCCATTGGCCATACTGTTATTACTCTATTGTGTTAAACAGCAGCTTTCTATATATTATTCAACTGGATTACACATAAACATAATTGGAATATTAATATAAATTGAGGTTTAACATATAATCATTAAATTTTTGTCTTAGTCCTTTTGCAGATATATTTTTCCCACCTGTGCTATTAGTCAGTCCATCTCTCACTAGGCATCTCCTGTTTATGCCTCTTTATAATCCTCCTGCTGTAAATCTCTCATCACCAGGGCCGGAAGGTTGCAACCTGTTTATTTATCACCTGCCCCAGGAGTTTGGAGATGCTGAGCTCATGCAAATGTTCCTTCCTTTCGGCAACGTCATCTCTGCCAAAGTCTTTGTGGACCGAGCCACCAATCAGAGCAAATGCTTTGGTGAGTCAAAAAGACACAAGGACTGGATGAAAATAATAAACCAGGGTTGTTGTTGTTGTTTTTTTCCCCTTTTTTTCATGAAATCACAGAGTTGCTGCATTTTGTGCTCTTCTCTAAAAATACATCCTATTGCTTTTATACAAGGCAGCCATGGAAGGGATGTCTGTAAGCATTAAGTTAAACTTTGATTCTATCAGTATCAAAGTTCAAACAACAGTTTTAAAGCAGTGCTACATATGAATCACAGATGGAGAGCGGGAGAAATTAAAAGCAATGCTTACCAATGCATCACATGAAGGGAAACCAACCAGCATACTGTATGGTTGATAATTCAGATTAATAGCCAAAGCAGAAAATAAGACAGAGTTAAAAAATTTCTAAATCCCTGCAGACCTCTGCAGTATGTGAATTGCTCAACACAGAATTTGGTTAACACTTGGACGTGCATCAAGCTATCAAAGCAAGGCAGCTCTAAGTCACACTTAACAATTTAGTACATTAAGAGAAACCTCATCAAAGCCATTGGTGACTCTGGTTGAGCACCAGAGATCACCAGCTCAGGTGGGACAATCTGTCATCGAGAGACCTATTTATTGACAAGCCAAGTAGCTGACACAGCAGCTCAGGTCAGACTAGACCAAAACTGAACACACCATCCCCACTAAAATGTGTCAGTGGTTGGGTCTTTCAATAGTGATGTTCATTCTCCAGCAGCAACAGGGAACCTCCTCAGACTATATGGCATGATGAATGGAACTAAATAGAGAACAATCCAAAGAGAAAACCTGGTAGTCGGGGAAAAAACCTTAAACTGATAGCCAAAGCCACCAAGGAAGGGCTTAGATCAGAGATGTGTAACAATAGCCTAGCCAAACTCCAAATGGCATTTTCAAAGAAAACTGGTGGCAAGACCTAATAAAATAAATGACAAAAGACACTATCCATCTAGTTTGACTGAACTATTTTGCGTGGAAGAACAGCCCACAATTTCAGCTGATTGAGATGTGATGTGGTGAAAGGAAATGGCTTTCAAATTATTATTGCAGGTAAAAGTCAGAAAAGTTTGCAGACATCTAGTTTCAGCCTCCCAAACCCCCTAAAGTTAAACTTTTGTCTTGGTGGATAACACTAAACCTCAAAATGATACTGCAGTTAGTGATTTTAACATGACAAGATGTGGAAAGATTTGAACTGTTGGGAAGCTGGAGTTTCTGCTCAAATTTGTCAACTAAATTTTACTTTTTGGAGCAAATATTTAAGATTCGAATTATTTTTATTCAATATTGTTGTTATGCAATTTCAAGGAAAAGCTAGACTGGATACCTTCTTGAAGTTTTCAGAGACTCCCCGGCAGCCTCCAGCTGTGGGCCTCAACAGCATCCCATCCCCCTCCTCATCTTTTGTTCCCTCTCCCACTCACTAAATCAGTTCATCAGGGTGGAGGTGGCACAGGTGGGATCCATGGACTTAAAGAGATAATAATAGACTGGTGTGGAACTTGCTGTTGATTCAGTTGGACAGCAGCACCCAAGAGACAACCAAAGGGAGAGAGAGTCTCCCATCATTGGCTTTCTATCAGTTTCTCTTCATCGTGGCATATCTGAAACTGTCTCTCTCTTCTTTCTCACCTTTCTCATCTGTCCATCTCAGGACAGGCTCCCTCTCACCCACTGCATGTGTGCTCCACTGAACATATGCCTCTCACTTACACTATCCGTCAGTCAACAAGGAAAAGGGCAAACAAGAGGTGACCTCATCACTCCTACAATAGAGAATAATTAAGATGTAAGCTGAAAAACACTTATTTCAACTGGAGTCTCCAATTCTCTCATTTATTTCTTTGATTAACAGATGCCCCAAGGTGTTAATAAACCAAAAATGAAGAAAATTTAATGCACCAAAGTTGTAATTAACTTGGAGAACATTGTTTCAAAACTAGGTTTTAGAGTTAAAAAAAAAAAAAACTAACACAAAAATGTTTAGATGTGCTGCTCAAAGCTTTATATGTGAAAATATAGAAAGAGTCAAAATATTAAAGATCTGCAATGGAAAAAATGTCATTGGTCATACATCTGTGAAGAAAGGCAGTAAACATGTCTGATGACTTTCCTAAATAAATATGTGACATCACTTTAAATTAAAGAAAAAAAATGACCAAATACGGAATGATCACCATACCTTCAAAGCAGCTGCAGGAAAATAAATATTTTGCCTAAAATTGCTTATCTTTTCAAATCCTGAATTTTTGCATTCAAATTTTTATTTGCAAAACCTAGTTTCTCTGAAGCAGATGTGAAATAATTTGTGCAAGATGCTAAAAGATGTTTATGAGAATGAGTGTTTAAATAAAAGCTGAGCAATCTGAACATGATTTTACAAAGAAATTTAGTGAAAGTTTTTAGGCTTTCAATACATGGGAAGCATCAGAGTCTGTTTAGACATCTTTTTAGTTGAGTACATCTATCTTTTTTGAGTATGAAGACTAAAATACGTGATGTTAGTGCTTGCAATTTACTAGACATACATTTGGAAATAAGCCCACTTGAGTCATTATTTTGTAAACCCTTTATTACATTGAAAATAGTTCAAACTCACTCGGATAGGACTGAGAGCACTTGTGAAATGAAATGTTCAAGTCTTAACACATAATTGTTACTTGATTTAGACCCTTCTTCAAGTGTGAATGTGCTTTAAACCTTCACGTTGTACCTCCAGCAGTTTACGTCAAGTATCTGTCTTGCTGGAAGGTGATCTGCTCCCCAGTCTTGTTCCTCTAACAAGGTTTCCACCAGAATTCCCCCTTTTTTAATGCAGTCCATCTTTCTAACATCTCTGACCAGCTTCCTGATCTCTGCTGAAGAAAAGTATCTCGCATAATGCAAGATACTTTGATGTGCCAGTTTTCCTCCACTCAAAAATAATTAAAAGCTAAATATTAAAAAATAATTGGGGCACCCTACGACATTTAACATTACTGAAAAATGTAAATAATGTAAATAAACAACAACACTCCAAAATTATGCATAGATTGTAAAGTTTTCTATAAAATAAAAAACAAAGCAATTTAGGGCACGTCCACATTTAATTCTTCTTAAAACTGGAAAAAAAAGAAGAGGTTTGAAGACGCTTTGCTGCAGCAGAACCTAGTAAGCTCACCATCATATAATCTATCATGGATTCTACATTTTTATCACACAAAATCCCTGGAAAGTACTTCCTATATACCCCTTACATTCCAAAGTTACTTTGAATTTTCATAACGACTATGTTGATTTTGTTTGAGTTTGCAAAGGTATTGCATGCTGGATCTTTGACAGAATGGGCAGATCAAGAGTGTAATACTGCCACTTCAATGTGCACATACTCTAAAGTTTGCTTCCTGCCTTTTGACCTTCAGATTTCTATCATTATTTTGTCACAAGGATATAAATGTAGTCTGCACATTCATTAAATTCAGGGATTGCAGGCGTGTGTGTGCGGGCGTGCGTGTGTGTGCATGCGTGTGCATGTGCGTGTGTGTAGGACTGGGATCGCTACCAACTGACACGCCCTTTCTCTGCTCAGTTTGTTTAAAGGGTTTGTAAAGCAGCAGCCTTATCTCACCTACACTGACAAAAGCCTGCCCTCTCCCCCCAAATTAAATTGGACCCATAGCGGTGTGATCAAATCAGCTGGCAGGCGGAAAATTCTGGCCGTCAATCACAGAGGTGTCTGATAAGAGGAGGCAAGGAGTCCCAGCGGGGGCAGCTGTTGGTTCACTCTGCCTCAGCACCTAAATGATAACTGCGAGCAGCAGGCACCTCCGTCCTACACACCTTGCTCCGAGCGTCTCATCACAACCCTGTGCCCTCTGCTCTTTACTTGGATAGATGCTCAGTCACACACATAAAATGAAGACGTATATTCACAGAGAGATGCTTTTCGTGTAAGGCTCAAACTATCCGGTTATAGCTGGTGCACATCTGGTTTGAGACATTTTTGTTGGCTCTAATCTATTAAATATATAGATTTTTTTTTTTCACCTCCGGGTAACAAAAACCTCTTTTTCATTTGATTTCTAATATATCTGCTATTAGCCTTTGAGCTATTTTATGCAATCTTTTAAATTCAAAGACTTTCAATTAATCTACTAAAAAGTGAAACAAAGACCTTTTGTTCTGTCATTGTTGAAAGTTCAAAAGGATTTTTTTTGTGCTTTTTTTTCATCTAACTTGTCCTATGTTTTTTGTGTCTTCTTCCCTTCCTTTCTGTGTTCCCAATCCCCCATCCCTTGTCTCACCTTCTTTCTACTTTGTGGCCTTTTCTCAGGCTTTGTGAGTTTCGATAACCCATCCAGTGCTCAGGCCGCTATCCAGGCTATGAATGGCTTCCAGATAGGCATGAAGAGGCTGAAGGTGCAGCTGAAGCGGCCAAAGGACGCCAACCGACCTTACTGACTCGTCTGCTGTCCATAAACAGGTGCAGTACCATTTATGGCATAGCATACTATGGTACAATGACATTGCACTTAAAACTTTTTGTGCTTTAATAATTTCTTGATTTACAAAACTAGCTGTCTCAAATTATGATAGAAACCATTCATTGTAAAGGATCTTTTATTTACTTTTTTGAGGGTGTAATTTTTGTCTTAGTAACATTTAGTAATAAGATTTACCATTTTAATCATCTACATCTCATTGCCTCTGATCACTTATTTCAGTTCACATCAGATGTGATAAAGTGTGGTAAAACTTAACTATTTCATTGAGATCTAACTTTGTCTCTGCACTGTTAAGACTCATGATATGACTGTTAAGGTAATAGTCATATCCAGAGGTCCCATGAGCGGAATATTTTCCGTATTTGTCCGGTTATTTTTTTTAAACGACTGGAAAATTTAAAGCCTGTCGGTCATTTGACAGGTTATAATTAACACCCCTAAGTGGTGCACATGGACAGACATTGTAGACTTTACACAAAGAGTTCATCGCAGAGGCAACTAAAATCAATGAATAAAAAAATCCTTTCTGAATATCATCTCATGAACTCTGAACTACTGTATTTTCTGGATTATAGAGCGCACCTCACTATAAGCCACACCCACAAAGTTTTTTTAAAAAACTGGAAACGTACATATATAATCCGCACCGTGGTATAAGCCACTGGTATCTCCGCCGCTCTCGGTTTTCCACAGAGAGAGAGTGGGAGAAATTAATAGCAAATAAATCTGCTATTAAGGATGCAGCCCTCCGTCTCCAACGTCGAACCATGGACTCTTTCACGCCGAGCTTACCTGCAGCGGCTATCAATCTGGTCGATAGCCTTCAACTTAAAAGCTGCATCATTTGAATTTCTTTGTGTGGTTTTCATGATGAGGGGATATGAGTTTGAAAACATTTCTTCGTCGTGCCTGCTGCTAACATGTACGTGTTCTAAATAAAAATTAGCACTTTCTTCTTTGATTTCCAATTTTGACTTCCAATGATTCTTATCAGTTTGCTTTGTTTCACAAAAATGTGTTTTCTCTGTGGTTTATTAAATCAAATTTGTACCTGCATGGAGCTCTGGGGCAACATTGCTGTGCTTTCTAGCTTGACTGCTTGGCATAGCATTGGCAAGAGATCCAGAGTGTTTAGCTGTCGGTTACAAATCCCAAATGGCAAAAAGGTTTTGCCTAAAATAGCTCAGCATTACATTTGAGTCAACTTCTAGACAAAGTTAATGCTGTGCCTTCACTCTTGTCGATTTTGAGGTAGAAAATGCACA
The DNA here is from genome assembly GCA_903066825.1 of Alfaro cultratus. Lineage (NCBI taxonomy): Eukaryota > Metazoa > Chordata > Actinopteri > Cyprinodontiformes > Poeciliidae > Alfaro > Alfaro cultratus. Next base: position 43,750 of record CAEFZX010006747.1, read on the forward strand.
ATAGCAAGGAGCAACTTCAGATCTCAAATGATCATAATGTTTTTGCTGATCAAAAGGAACTGACCAAAAGTGTAACTATTTATTTATTTATTTATTTATTTATTTATTTATTTATTTATTTATTTATTAGGAGGGGCAAATTTTAATCTAACATTTAATATTTGCTTTTAACTAATACTAAGATCTACTAAGCTAACTTTAGTAGATCTTAGTAATGTTAACCAATTCTTAAACTGTGCTTCTGCAACATTTGCAATTTTATCAAAATAAATGTGCTAATAATGACCCACACCGCCATTGTCTATATACACATATCATTGTGGAGTCATGGGATGGGTGTGGGGCTTGTCCACAGTGACCACAGGATCTCCTGTGGTGATTAGAAGTGGGAAGTGGGGTACTCCATGGACATGTCGCTAGCATTGTATTTTAATGTCTAAGAATACTTAGACTTAGACAATAACATAAGTAAACAGAATTTAATAACTCAAATAAATGTGTTAGTTTCTACTATTCTGTTCTATATTGACTTAAACTTTACAGAGACAATAAGTAGATTAAGATACTGACATTTACAGGGACACCCTCCAATGTAAGTATTGCAGTAATATTTTATGCATCATATTTATCTAATTATTTTATTTTATTTTTTCCTTTGGCCAGTTATAGTTTTAATTTATACACAGGACATTTGTTGAATACTTCCCTAAATGTGTTTAAATATTATGTGAACAGATTTCTGATACTCCTGTGAAGTGCAACAGCAACTAAGGAATCATACTAAACAGCACGGTTACCTTTCTGGGTGATCTTCTGGCTTACTTGCCGTCATATATCTTGATTACTTCACATTTTGATCCCAAAACATATGAGCTTTCATATATACCAATATAGACGTGGCTTGCTCTTAGCACCAGGATCCCTGAATAGACTAATTTCACAGTGTCACAACTGATTCAAATAATCATCGCCCATCTGTTTACAAACCACAGCTGCCAAGTTAAAAATAATATAGATGCATGCTCTCAAATCCCAACTGGCAGGACTACTTTTCATTACAATAACATAAGCCTGGATTCAGTCCCCCCATAAATGAATGCATGGTATTACCGCTTGCTTGTTTTAGATGTGCCTCTTTAAAAGCCACAGGATGGCATATGCAGTACAAATGATAAATGCACCTTCTATCAGTTCCCTGACAGCATTTGAATGGAGCTATGGCCTGCTAATTGCAGAGAAGCTTTCAAAGCTGACACACAAAGAGGAAAAAAGATGGCAGGGTGAATTTGATTTATCACAGTCACAGGGACAAATGGTAAATATCCTACGACTCTGCCGGATGACAGAGCAGTCATTAGGATATACTTTAAAAGTTGCAAAGTAAATCCATTACCCACATTAACATTCCGTCACTTAATCAGGAAGTGTGTTTATGCCTGTTGGTGTGTGTGAACGTTTCAACGTCCTCCTTTGTCTTTCATCCAGCTCAGTACATTTCACTTTTTCTGAAGTTACCAGACCATTTCTGTAGCTGTAGTTTTGAAAAGAAAAAAAAAATGGTAATAAGCCAAGAATAACACTGAGTCAATTTTTTATTTGTATTTATTTTTTCAAAGTTTAAGGTTTTTAGTTTCTTAAAGAACAATGATACAGGAACATCTCAATAAATTTGAAAATTTTTATAAGTTAATTAACTTTAAATAGTAAAACTCACTATATATACTAAAAATACACCAAGAAATATATTTTAAGTGGTCATTGTTAAGCTACTAAAAAAATAATTTTGTTTGTTAAATTTTGAAAAGTGCATAAGACTAACAAAAAACATTTGAAGTAAAGAAATATTATATTATGGTCAATATAATCAAGGAAATTACTGCTATGCAGTTGTTTAGCAGACAACCACTGAGATCATCCACAAGAAAAAAACCAGGGAAACCGCAAAAGGATAGTTGCTAAAGAAGCTTATTGAGTGTCATATGCAACCATATTAATGGAAAGTTGTGTTGAAAAAGAATTATTGAGAGCATTAAAGACAATTCAGCAGTTTGGGGGATATTAACAAGGTGTGGACTGGTGTCAGTCAGAACTTCTTATTTAGAGATGTATCCAGGATATGAGCTACAACTATTCCCTTCCTTGTGTAGAGCTTATCCTTAGCTAGAAATGTCATCAGCACCTTACTTGATCTAAGAGAAAGATTTCCGTCCCAAGGTCCTCTGAGATGGAAAATTGTGTATAAATGTGACGTAAGAGTGCAGATCCACAGAATCAAATATACTTGAGGTCCATTTTAAGGTTTCCACTGTCAGTGATGATTTTGGGAGCCATGTTCTTCTGGTGGCAGTCAATTGAATTGCATCCACTCCAAAGTCAGCACAGCTATCTACCAAGGAAATTTTTTAGGACTCTTGCTTTCATTTTATGGAAAGACTAACAGAGATGTTGATTTCCTTTTTCTGAAAGATACTGCACCTGTCCACACTGACAAAAACATCAATTCCTTATCTGATTACCTTAATATCTCTGTGCTTGTTTGGTCAGCAACTTCCCCGCCCTTAATCATGTAGCTTCTCTACGGGTTTAAGTCAATAGGAACAAAAGAGACACCAGATCCAACAATGTAAAGGAGCCGAAGGCTCTTAGAAGAACCTAGACTTCCTTGACACCCACAGAGCCAAAGGTTGATCAGCTCCAAACCACACCGCAATGATGCAGCAATTCATGCAAAAGAAGCTCCAACCAAGTACTAGGTTCAGTTACCTTGTAATACTTTTCAGTTGCTCCATTTTTCTATTAAAACTTATTTTTTACCAGTCTTGCAAATACTTTACTTTCTTGAAAAACTTAATTTTGGGTTTTCATTAACTGCATGCCACATTCATCAAAAGTAACAAAAAAAACGCTTAAAATATATCACTCTTTGTGTAAGTGAATTGAGTTTCCCTTTTTCAATTTAATTATTTTAATTACTTTTTAACATTCTGATTTGCAGAGATGCACATCCACAAACAAAATATTGAAAAAGAGCAGTAACTTGTATATATTTTTTTTATTCTGTTATTCCATAATCTCAATTGCTACAAATGCAAACTGCAAAATGCTTCTTTATAAATAAAATTTAAAAAACTTCAATATGTAGATAAGTACAGAGGCTGCTGTTTTCTCTGACTCTGACAATGTTGCTTTGAAGTTGAATTAAAAACAAGATCAGACAGCATTCTTCTCTTCTGGTCTCAGGAGCCTCGCTACTCTAAAATTCCATTCTGTGTCTTAAAGATAAACTTAATGCAAAAAAGCAGTGAAGCACTCACTGTACAGCCACCCTCACAGCAAACAATGCAAGGCAAATCCAATTACTGAAGACAGAACAAGTTTCTGAAATATGCATTTCTGCCGTTAGGGTTATCTTTGTGAATATAAACGTTAATTCAACCTTTTAACCTGCAAATGTTGTTAGTTTGGGAATGTTTTACCACCAGACAGAAGAACAAATGAAGACCTTTTTGATGTTCTGTGCTGAGCTGAATATCATTTGTTCTGTTGTACTGTCTTTTTTTCTAGTTTAATGATCATAATGAATATATTTGATTTGACAGGCAAAATAAGTGAAATTGTGGCGCACAAACATACAGGGGGTTCTTTGAAATCTGACTCAAGGAAAAGAAAATCCCACTGTTTCTTTCTTTTTTTTTTTCACCCCCACCAACCTGGCAACCTGACATGGCCAATCACAGTGTGAAGTGGCCTTTCTCCGCTATAGCCACACACCCCACCAACACCTGTCATGGGGCCAAGTTCCCACAGCTGTAAGTTGAACCCATGGTGTCATTTTCTTCTGGATGACGTCATGTGGTGGGACTGTGACTGCGTTGCATGACGTGGCGTTGGTTGATATCTCTGAACTCTATCTCTTTATATTCTGCCCTCCTTTCATATATATATTATATATATACTTTATATTGTACATTGGCAGTTTGTGGAGTGCGGTAGTCGATGAATTTATTGGCTGGTACCTGTAAAATGACATGCTGACTGGTTGGTTTGGTGATTATAACTGGAAGTGGCCTTTAGCTCTTTGTGCCATTGTACCGTGTATCTTGTCTTCTTGTGGGGTTTGTGTGTATGGATGTACTGTACTTTTTATTTTTCTATCTCTTTGCATTCATGTCCACAGTGTCCTTCTTTTACAAAACTCTAAATTTAATTTTGCATAAAGGACCTTTTTCTTCATCTACTCCACAGCACTTTAGATAGGAAATACCCAGGGTGACCCTTCATTCGTGTAACTGATTGCATCCCCTTTGTGTTTCGGTGAATGTTGACACTCCACCTTCCTGTGCATTCCTTCTACACAGGGAATTCTTTTGCAAAACCATTTTGTTTGTCTAACATAAGAATCATTTCCTATTTATTTATTCATGAGGATGCAAAGCAAAAGAAATAAAAGAGATGAAGCAGACCTGTAGACCCACATAAACAAAGTCAGTCCCCTTAAGATACTCTAAATATTGACTGGTTAGCATGCCACTTGAACTTTCATTTTGTCACTTTTCAACCACAGATCTCAAGAAATTTTTCTGCTAATCTGCATCGTATACCAACACAAATATGTAACGTACTTGTGAAGTGGAAATGAAATAGCAGATGGTTTTCAGTTGTTTTTCATTGTTAATAAAAAAATCTGGAATTGTGACATATGTTTTGTTCAGACTCCTCATGAGAAAACCAAACCGCTGACATTATCAGATTTTTCGAGTGTCAGTAAACATCAATTTTCAAGTCTTGCCACAGACTCAGCTCAGTTTAAATCTGAACTTTGACTGAACCATTCCCAGCACATACTACACATGAGTCGTTTGTGTGGATATGGCTTCATCGAAACCACTCCATTGTAGCTGTAGAGGCTTTTTATGGTGATTATTGGAATGACAGATGTACCTCTGCTCCTCTCCGGTCTTTTGGAACTACTAAGAGATTTCTTTGAGAATTGCCCTCTTTTGTCCTAACTGACCAGAGCATCTTCCGGTGCACCTTGTTTTCGAAATGTTACATTTGAAGGCTGTGCATTGCTATAATTTGATCAGATCTTGATCAATTTATGATAATCAATGACCGGACATGTAAAAAAACAGAAATGTAGGAGATAGAAATAAAAATGCGTTAATCCCACTGTCATTTTGATAATATGTAAATCCTTTACATCCTAAATAAAACAAACCCAGCCACTCTAAATTTATAAGATTTTTAATATTACAAGCAACGCTAAAAAGACTAATGCTGATTTGAGAATAAACTAAAATACACAGAGGGAAGAACATAAAAAAGGTAAAAATTAAATACAAAGAAATTAATTGGAATTGCACAGTACTAATGACAATCATGAAGAGAAAGAAATTAAGTGAATGCAGCAAAACCTTACAAACATTAATAACAAACTAATAAAACCAACACTAATCTAAACTGAAACACCCAAGGATGTGATACATTTCCTTCATTTTATACTTTACAACTTTTCAGTTTGTCTATTACATAAAACCTTAATAAAATATATTCAAGTTTATAGTCAGAACACAAAATATTGCAGTTTCATGTGTATAAATTACATTGCGCTGTAGTTGTTTTCAGTTTTTAGCATGTCAATAGATAAATAAATTCCTATTTTCTGCTGTTCAAATATCACACAACTTGATATGTGAAAAACCGACAGCAAACAGATTCACAGTGAAAAAGGTCCTTTCTTTGCAAGTTGGTTTGTTGATACACCCAAGGCCATCCTGAAAGGAGTCATCAAATTTCCCTTGCCCTGTTTCAGAAGAGCTGCAGGCGACTCACCCTCCTGTAGTTTTTCTATTCACTGTACTCAGTGGGAGGGGGGAGAGGGGTACGCAAACAGTGAGAAATAAAGTTTTTTTGGCCTCAACTCTGATTCTCAAGTACGAGGAGTCTTTTATGGTGCATTCTAAGAAGGTGGGAACATGTGGGTTTTGATATACCTTCTAACGAAATAAAGAATTACTGTTTATGATCTGACACACCTGGTGTATGAAATAACCTTCAAGGAAGCTCTTTTCATGTGGAAAAATAGATAAATTTTAAAAACCGCTGTCTGTTTCATTCGTGCTACGCATAAAGGTAGAAATGCCCTTATAACGTACAAAAGAATGTATCTGTAATTGGGATTGTTAGTGCCATATGTCACTAATGGCTGGGCTGGCTTTGTTACTCGCAACAAATAATTTTGAATCTAGGCCATGTGTCTGAAAAAGCAGATCTATTATGAAACTGTAACAAGCTCATTTACAGAAATGGAAAGGTAGAACAAAGAGAGCACCCAGGCGTGTGTTCCCGTCAGAAAGTCAGACCCTTTCATGTTCATTCCCAAAGAGTGATTTGCTGTGATTTTGCTTCCTTTCTTCAAACTGCATCATAGTTCACAACATATTAGCCCTGATGGGCAGTAAACATATTCTTTTATATCCAAAGCTTAACAGCTCCAACACATTCAATATCAGTCAGTATGATGTCAATCCAACACATAGACAGGGAAAGGGCTTCCAAATTAGAGGCCATTTGTTGACATGTTCACATTTCTTTTCTAACCATCGGTTTCCTGTCACTCTAATTATTATGCAGTTTTAACTCTCTTTAACACTTGTTTTCTTCTTTGTATCTCTCATGTTCTTTTGTAGTTTTTTGTTTGTTTGTAGGGAATTAACAAAGAGATGAATGACAGCAATGTCTCAAGCAGCTTTTCTTTTCCGAGCAGTAAAAACCCAGTCAGTTTAAATTAGACCTTCCCTGGATTAGTGCTGTCACAGTGTAGATGTCTGTTCCATATGGTTTTAACACAGATCTCCCACCCCACCTCTAGCCCACTTATTTCTGGCTGTGATTGACACACTGTTTTTTTTTTTTTTTCTTCTTCTTCTACTTCTTCCCGTCTGTTCCTCTCGCTGTTGGCTGTGCCTGTCAGTCTGTGTGATAACCAGAAGCCAGCAACCCTGAGCATGTTTGCTACAGCCTTCCTGAATCCACTCACCTTATTCTTTCCTGTCTCTTTCTCTTTTCCTCTCTCTGTGTCACAGGATGAAGGGCCACAACACCTTATTTCCACAAGTGCAGTAAAAGTACAAAGACTCCTCGTTCTGCTACATATCATGAAGAAAGGGTGGTCCCTTGATCCTCCTGGAAAGCCGCTGAAAGATTGGGTGACTGAAAGAAGGATCCCAGAGTTGTTGTTTTTTATTATCATTTTAGTTTTTTCTTTCTTCGCAAATGCCTCTCTTTTCCCTTTTTTGCTTTGGCATCTGTGGAAGAAGATTTTTTGCAGAGACCAACTTTTTGCTGCTGTTTTTTAGACATGATGAAAAGAAAAAAAAACTTTATAGACTCATTATGCTCAAAGCATGCATACTGACACAGGATACAGATAAACTCACTTAAATAATATTTAAAAAAAAATAAACCAAACATACAAGAAATTAAACAAGCTGCACTTAATGAATGAAAAACTTAAAAAAAAAAACTCTGTACATGTATAAATACGTGCAAATGCCAACACAAGAACTGAAGCAAATCCATGCGTGTGCGCTCGCTCGCACACGCACACACACATACTAATATACACAAACACACACACACCAGCCTGCTGCCATTTTGGTTTTTGTGCCTACACAGGTGTTGTGCTCTGTGACAGGGCAAGCTCTGCATCGAAGTGGAAAAACAAGAAGAAGAAAAGGAGAGGAGTGGGGAAATCCAGGATAATTTACATGCATCATTCCTTAGGAAATGGGGACCAAAGGACTAAATGCTTTTTAAAAGATTATAAATATATAAATATATAAATATATATTTAAAAACTCATACCTTGTAGCTGCAAGTATTTACTCATAGTGGAAAAAAAGAATCATTAAATCAATATCCAGTGGCTTACTGTAAGAACGAGTAAAAGAAAATGGAAATAATGTATTAAAAAAAGACATGGAGTCGTAGTATAGGGGCTTATCTTTTGCTCTGGACGCTGATTTTAGCAGCAGGTTGTAGAATAGTGATGTAGACTAGAAAAAAAGTACATTTGCAAATTTTTGCTGTTGTTAAAAAAAAAAAAAAAATAATTTAATTTCCCATTAAAAGTTGGTGAAAGACGGAGTAACAAAAACATTTATCCATGCCTTTGGATGGCACATGTTCTTTTTTTTTTTCTTAGATGTAAAGGTAACAGCCACTGGATATCCCACTCATCATGATGTATAAGGCACTGCACTCTCTGACAGCTAAAGAGACTGAAATAGCAGACTAAAAAGGAAGACAAGAGACAAAGAAGACTGAACTCCGTGATGTCTGTGCTGGACAGCGTGCAGATATTTAAGGCTTCTCACTGGCCTTTGTGTTCAAGCGACAATCCACTGTAAAGACCAAGTCAAATGGACATGGGGTGTCTTTTTTTCCCCCCTCTCTTTCTGTTCATTCCCCTTGACCTTTTGTATTGCGTCATGGAGTGTATATTTTGAAGCCACATATGATTGAAATGAGATGGATAAAAGGCAGATAGATGACCATGAAGTGAACAGCGAAAAAGCATGAGAGGAGGAGTAGGGCAACAGCTACTGAAACTGCCAGCAGAATGAACTGTGTTTAGCAATGAACTAACCTTGTGGTTCTCTCCTCAAGTTAACGCTGAAAAAAGAAAAAGCAGGGACGTCTGAATGATAAGCCTAGGCTGTCTGTGTCTAGCAGAGGCATTGCAGTTTAGACAAAAGTTTCATCTTATTTGTTAGCAGATAAAAACAAACACAAATTTAATCTAATACATTCAAGGACAAATAGGGCAGGCTTTTAAGGCTCATTTAGCTCAGCTGAACCTAAATTGTACAAATTTTACTTTAAACATATTCCCTGACCATTTTTTTCCCTTTATAAAACATGGAACTTATGAGAAAAAGCAACTGCTTAAACAGACTAAATCTATGAAATGTAGGAACCATTCATCATCCTCGCTCAACTCATCCATAGCTTTTCAGAGTAAAGCACTCTAGTGCTGTCACTTTTTGATTTAGAGTCCTGTTGCCTTTTTTGACTGTTTTAGAGCTGTGCATGTGGACTCCTCTGTAAAGCCCAATCAATATGTTTGGAGTCGGGGAGGAGCGCTGGTTGTTTTCAGTCACTATGAGCACTTCCTAATTTGCTCTGCAGAACACCAGCTCGAATCCTTAAACCAGCCCTTCTGAGCACTGACAGCTGGCATTAAGAGGCAGGGCAAGGCAAGAAGGAGTCGAGCAGGAAGAGAGGAAATCAGCGGCTTATCACATTTACATCCTTCTTAAGTGATGCTTCATGGTTGTTGCAACACAATGTTGCTGACAAAATTAGAAATGGTAGTCAATCCTTTGGCGACAAATATTATGGATCTGAGATGTATGCTTCCGAAGAACCCATATTTGTTTCCAAACAGATCAGATTTCCTGCTTGGACTCTTCTTCTTGCTTTCTCTTTCCTCAAGATTTTGACACATCAACGCGGAGAGGTTAACCAAAAGAAGTACCAACATATTCCATTTTTCTAATGCTCCACCTCGGTCATTTAAGTGGGCTGAAGGTCTTGATCCAAGCTTTTTCAATCACCTCGTCTTATTGTGACTTTTTTAATGTTTGAACATTACACACGCCCTTTCAAATCACAGCTGTTCACCCTCACCCCACTGATTTTTTTTATTTTAACCTACTGAGCTACTGCCTGTTCTCACTACACTTCAATTATCTCTTGCACTATATTAAACCTGCTTTTCACCATTCCCTAATCACACCGCAATCATAAGCCTCTATACATTAGCAGCAATGAAGTGAAAAATCACAGGCATAATCACCTGGACCCAATGATGGCAGAGATGGTTCCCAACATGCACATGGGTGACAGAAGGAAGATTACGGAGAATTATGTCTGTGCCTACTCCTTGGCAAGGCTGCTGACAGCTGACCTGGCATCACTAACACAGCCACATTTACCAGGAGAGTGGATGGGGAATGCGAAACAAAACAATCCATATTGGCTTTAAATTCGCAGAGCAGATTGGCAGTGCCAAAAACTAAAATAGCAGTGCAAAGTAAAGCAAAGCATTAGCTTTCCCTGCTCAACAACTGTTCCAAAAACAGTTGCTTATAAAATGGGTCAAAACCAACAATTTTGTGGGAAATGTCCAATCCTGCTCTAGTAGCAGCTGAGAGTCCTGTGTATCCGTAACAAAATTGCTTCTCAGCGGTTGGCAATAGAGGTCAACCAATTTTACAAAACAACTTGCTCAGACTTGTTTCGTTTCCCTCCTTGTATTTCTGCTAAGAGACCTCCAAAGCACACTTTTGCTCAACTGTAACATAATATGCAGAAGCACAGCTCTTCAGAGAAGAATGATGTCCAACAAATTGTTTATTTTGTAATGGAATTATTACATAAAATTTCTTCTTGTACTTTTTCCCTACGCAACCTTTGGTATAAATGCCGAAGAATGCATGAAGTGGGTTAGAAAAAGGCTGCATCCTCTGAAAGGTTTGTGTTCATTATCTGTTTGAAGCAGAAGCCGTCAGTTGGCAGAGTAATGTTCAATGAGCAATTGAATGTTCCATGCTTGTCTTGGCAATCCCTAAAATACACTCAGTAACATAAATCTTGCATGCATGCTCCACTGAACTTTTCCGTCTTAAATCAGATGCTGTAGTGTTTCCTCTCCTAATAGCAGGTTGAGTCCCCAGTGAGCCAAAATCCAGCCCAGCTTAGCCTCCTGCTGTCTAGCTTGGCTGATAGTGCAATGTTCATGTAGCATGTATCTGCTATGCCAGAGCTAAATTAGGAAATGTGAAACCAGCACTTGAATACTTTTAACAAGGGTGGTCCGATTACCTTTACACCCTGGGAAGGATGGTGCTGAAGTGTTGAGCATTGAAAGCAGAGACAGTGTCGTATGTGCACTAGAGCTACCAAAATGAGACAGAAAGTTTGTTTTTAGAGTTTTATTTGCTTGTTGAAATTTTAAGTCTGCTTCTTTCAGTCTCTGAATCCTAAAAAGTGGCAACTACTAAGTTACCAAATTGTGATTTTGCATATTCCCTGAAAGTTGATATAGGTAAAGGTTAGTTGGGACTTTGTCTCTAAGAATATAGAACTAAGTAAAAGTTTTCATACAACTTGAACTTTATCAGAATTGCTATGTTACGACCACAAGCTTCAAAGTATTTTGTTAGCATTTTTCACATACAATGCCTTGCAGTGCATTCATTATGAAGTGGATGTAAAAGCACACATGATTTTCAATGTTGTTCTACAAACTTAAAAACTCTAAAGTGTGGAGTACAGATGTATTCAGCCCCCCCAAGTTAACACTTTGTAGAATCACTGTTTGATGCAGTCACATTCACAGGGTTATTTCTAACAGCTTTGCACATCTGGCAGACTCTGTCCGCCTGGAATGGGTCATTCTATCACATTAATATGCTTCGACCAAACCCACTGCATTGCAGCTCTACCTGTATGTTCAGGCTTGTTGTCCTTTGGGACGTTGAGCCTTTGTCTCAGTCTTTTGAAGAACTCCAACAAATTACCCTGCTTAGTGAAGTAAAGAATTCCCACAGCATGATCCAGCCATCACCATGTTCTATGATGGAGTCCATGGATTTATTTTCTGATGAATTCTTTCAGGCTTGTCAATTTAGGAAGATGCTTTAGGAGATTTGCGTTTCTGACGTACTCTTTCCATTTTCTAGATGACTGATCGAACAGTGCTTTGTGGGGTGTTGTTGTATGACTCAACCCGGCATCAAGCTTCTCCACAACTTTATCCCTGATCCGTTTGCTGTTCCTTAGTTTTCTTGATGTTTTTTTGTTTTTTTCTAACAAACCCTTGAGGTCTTTACAGAATAGTATAATCAAATTACACACAGCATACTAAAATTTACAGAGATAATCAATTATGTGGTTTTTGAATGAATGTCGTTGCATTGGATTTATGAGTTGTATCTTTATAATGGGGTTGAATGCATTTGCACAGCTCACTTTTCACATTTAAATTCACACACACACACAAAACAAAATCTAAAATAATCCCGATAAACTTCAGTGAATTTGTAGATGTTAGGTGAAAAAGTGCAGAAACAATCAGGAGCACCATAGTACTTTTGCAGTTCACTGTGGTGTGTCATCATTTATGAAATGAAATATTGCTTTAGCTCTGATTTGCTCTCTTAACAAGAACTTAAAAAAAGGTTTCTAAATTGCTGAGATGTTTTAGCTAGAAAGATGCATGCATATTATTACTTACAAGGCTTGTTGTTTAGCGTTGCATATATTCTTGGAGGGATAGAGTAGAATATGAATATCCAACCCACTGCGTGCATAACACTCTGAAATAGCGGTGATTGTCAAGGAAAGGAAGCAAAATGTAATTGACTGAAAGCAGAGAGATAATTAAAGGAACCTGTTGGACAGGAGGGAAGAAATTAATGCCTCTCATTTAATAGCTGCATTGGGAAAGAGCTGTTCCATCGTCTCATTTTGGCACCTAAAAGGGTTTTGTTCTGGAAATGGAATTTTGGATAGAAAAAGATGGTGGGTGGGAAAAGTGGAAACAGGCACTGGGTGGTGTTGGTGCTGGTGGGGGGGTGCTGCGTGCTAAACTGAAACTCCACAAAATCGCTCCCAATGCTCAGGGCATCAGGCACAATGATGTCATGATTAGTGGAGAGGTTCAGAGCCTTGCCTTACCCCTGATCCTGAAAAGGTCGAGCAGACAAATAGGGAGACAGTGTGAGGCAGCAGGGGGGACTGATAGATCAACAACTTCTCGGTTTGGACCTTAATGGTCATAATTCAATTCCAAGAGTAACAAAAACACATCTTAATATCCACCAGAATGCACAGAAAAAGAATACAAAAAAAAAGAATGCACAGAAATGTTGTGTGGCAACATTTAACAACACCAAGAAATGAAGGTCAAGACTTTTTTTCTGTATTTCTTAATGTAAATAGCCTTTGAAACACTAATAAGGGCAAGGCTCTATAGCAACTTGTGTTGAGAAGCTCAACTCTGTGGGACAATGATGTCACTATAAAATGTATCCACAGCAGTGCAGGGATTTAGGAGAGTTTAAGTCCTCTTAAGCCCCTTAGGTTTGGGCTGTGAACATGCATCCTACAACCGTAAGCGTCGGACCAAGGCTTAGAAATTATTTGACTTAGTGTCAGACCTAAGCCATGGCCCCAAAGTGATCCGTTAATTAAGATTCTGTGTACACCGTCATGTCATGATTTTTCTGACAGAAGAAAGATTGCCAGTGCAGTAATTGGATTAGTCCAATTGGGGCTGATGAACAGATATGGCAATGACAGTAGAGTTCATCCGTCTGAATGAACGCTCCGTGCTTGACAATTTAGAGGCAAAAAGGAGAAGAAAACATCAGCTACAAGTAGACTTTTCGAAATTAATCACAAGAAAACGTTTAGGCTTTTGCAGCAGTTACAGAGACTTTTCCTCTCCAGGTACCAATTTGTTTAGCATGTACATAAACCATTTTGGATTCAAGCATTTATTACACAAGGTTTGAAACTATACATAAATGGTTAGGCTGACTCTGGAGGAAGGGACAAACAACAAAGCAATCCCAGCAGAACCCCTTATTGCTTGATCCAGTCTGCCACTGTTCTCCTAACCAGACAGCTGCATTATACCTGTACATACAATATAGCTTATTTTTAAATTCTGTTTATCTTTCTTTATAGGTCGTACATTAGATCATGTTCAAACGTAAAAAAAAAAATAAAAAAATAAAAGAATGGCTAATATATTTCAGTGAAACTGAGAAAAGGAACATATTGAATAATTTATCAAAAGCAGAAGATAAAATGTTTTTATTTCTTGTAAAGTGAAACACTGTTGTTTAAAAAGGGGGATTTTATACTCATATCAGTAAATGTTCCTTTATTTTTTTCACTCTGTTGTGTTATTAACCGCTGAAGCTGGGCAAACCCGTTGTCACAAGGTTTAATCGGATATCCTTTGATCATTTTTCTTTATTTTTTGGGCCGTACAATCCCTGTGTGAAATCCCCTGTGGATGGACGAGTTCAAAGAGATTTTTCTCTCTGAAAGCTATTAAATCAATACAAGAATTAGCAAACTGCACTGTAAAAGGATGATTGATGGACCTGGTCCGTGGATTCAGAAAAAAAGAGTTTATTGCACAACTGAGTCCTAATGGTTTAGGGTTGTTGGAAAAAAGAAGAAAAAAAATCTTATTTGAGACCTTGTGGTGTTTCAAAGCAAAGAAAATATAACCTCGAACAAAACAAAGAGAAAAGGGAAAAAAAGACAAAAAAATCAAATTTTGCCATCCTATTGGTTTTGGGACCTATGCTGTCATATGTTAACGTCTTTTAACCTCTGTTGTTGTCCTGTAACAGTACACTTTTTATGTCTTTATTCTTTTCAGGGTTATTTGTCATCATTGACATATCTCTGAGTTTCATATTCTCTGCTCCTTCCTAAGGGATGTTTCAACCACAGCTTCTTACTTAATGTGACTCAATCCACTAAAGACACTGTGCCAACAGTAGATCATGTGACACCGCTTTGCTCCAGTCGAGTCGGTTTGTAAAAGTGAGTTGGGAATTCTGCCTTAAACCCAGCACTACCTGTGAAGAGTGGTCAGACACTTTATTCTGAGGATGCCAAAAGCTCTTTAAAGCAAACATTTAGCCAGATTCAGTTTTAGCCTCAAGCCCATTGTGACACAAATATGGATGTGGTTGTCCACCTCCATTTCCATTGGTTACAAGGACCAAAATGTAAACAAACTCAGCTAGCTGAGCAGTTTGCTTCAATCAAGCATTCATTGAGAACCTTTAAAGTGTTCATTAATCTACGTTCATATTTTTTGTATTATAAATCATTACATTCCCAGCTTCACTATGTAATTTCAGTTTTTATTAAATGTTCAAAGTTTATTATAATTTTCTTAATTTTAAAAATAATCATGTTTTTTTTTGTCTTTGATTTGAAAGATTTTGAGCTAATGTTTCTGCTTTTTTGTTTCAAACAGAAATGTAATTTAAATACCGCTGGCTGGGGCCCGTTTCCCTGGTTCGGGATGATATCTCCCATAGTGATCCTGAACTCTGTAGTTCTCTAGTTATTATATTCTGCTTAGACTAAAATAAAGCACAGTCCTGTAGAAGACGAAAACTCTTTTGTCTCTGTTATTTATTCAAGGCACCCTGTTAAGAATGCATCTTTCAGGTATGGATTTATCATGTCTTGTGCAGAGGTTTAAATGAGTATGTGTCCTAATGTTACATGGATTGCAGAGGGCATGTCATTGTATTAATTGAGCTAACAGCTCTAACCATATCCGAATACCAAATTAGATAAGACGGTTAGTAGAGAATAGTTTAAAAAGGGCGAATAATGCATAATAAATGGAAGGGAGATTGAAAGAGGGAGGGGAATAAATTGTGAATTGATTAAAGGGAAATGGATATTCAGCTCTTGTCCTCAGAAGATTTTACAGTAGAAACAATATCAGATTCTATGAGTACTGCTCGTTATCATCTGTAACTAAGTAGGAGGAAAACAGTTAATCAAAGCTTCGCCTCTTACTTCTCCAATGGAAAACACTACAGTAAAAAATGCCATATATAAGTGAGAAGAGTCATTTCTCAGTGTTTTCTGGTTTCCTCCCACGCACCATGCAAACTGTTAAGATAAGTTACTGCTCACTGATGATTCTGAATAGGATAAAAGACTATTTTTTTCTCTTAGCAATAATTAAAATCTCATTCTAGGAGACAAATGCTAACCTGAAACTAAATGGAAAAAGTACTTGTCCCTTCAACCTAATGACTGGATGTTGATGGCTACTCCCATGGAATATGTTTTTCTTTTCTTTTTTTAATCGTTTAGAAGTGGACTTGCTGCTATGCTTATTATCACCCTATTACATAGTTAAAATAAGCTTTAGATTCTAGTCAGATTGCTGGGAATTCTCTTTCAGGATTTTCTGGTAGAAAGTGTAATTCATGGTTCCATCAATTGAATGTCAACCAGGTCCGGAAGCACCGAAGCAGCTGCACACAATCTGTCACCTTGTTTAAATGTCCTCTTAATCGCATTGTTCTGAATTTGGTTTAATGTAATGGGTCACACATCTTACAAAATGTTTGGCTTTTGTCTCATTAATCCATATATTTTACAAAACATAACAATGCCACTTTTTAATTCTCTTTCTTATTGTTAACTTGTAAACATTGGCAATTAAGGCCTGAAGTGCTTTGTATGTTGTTCTTAGTTCTTTTGTGACTTCATTTTTACTATTCAAATTACTGCATTTTGGATTTACTCTGGTTATGTTTGCAGAACATTAACATTTGCCTGTCCTTAACAATTAAGTTTGACAGAAAAAAACAATAATAGAAATCTACTTTTTCACTGCACTTATACTTTAGGTACAGAAAGGGAGTGAGAACTATGCCGAAACACCAAAGGACAATAAGGACATTCTGTCTTTTTTTCAGTCCTGGTTTTAATCAATAGTGTTTTCACTATGCACCACACAGGAATGCACCCAATTTACATTGGCTGGACAAAAGCAATAGAAAATTATTTTTTAAGAGGAAACTTAACTGAACTTGCTTGTTGTTTAAAATGTGCTACCCCCTTACGTATATGCACCCTGAATGGTGTGCCATGTCACTAACATCAGAAACCGCCACTGCCATCGGGAGAAAAATTGTCATACTATCTGTTTCCAGAATAGAGTGTAATACACTAGGAAATATCAATGCCATCCCAAGACACATAACATCATTTCTCGTTGATGAGTCTCTTTTGTGTATCTGCGTAGCACCATTGGTGTGGAAACAGATTTATGGTTGCTAAATTTGCAGGTGATAAAAAGGTAATGAGTGGTCAGTTGGGGCACTAACTCTTACCCATTCACATTCTGACTTCTGAGCAGAGTCCTTGGAGACTGTCTCTCATTGTGCTGCAAGACAGTCCGTGATTCCACATGACAAACTGGATTGTTCCTGGAGCGAGTCCTGCTGAATTATTTTGGTCTTTTCGATTGCATCTCCTACTCCTGAGATTTTCCCCGACGGTTGCCTTTGAGCCATAAGCCTCGAAAGCAACCGTTGTCGATACTCAATCTGTTCTGTAACCCCTAAAGCTGATGAAATGTGCTAACAGGCGTTTGTTTGTTTGTCTCTGGTAAGGGGACCAGGGGAAAGAAAATGGAACAACAAGACTCTTTTGACAGTTCCATTTTTTGCGATGTTTTGGTGTAAGGGATAATCATGAAGTATGGATTGGATAGGGGAAAGTTATTACATTTTGTTGTCTTTATCCTTGTTTGAGCTGGATAAAAAAGATCAGATTGTTCAAAACATGGCTCTTTGCCATTTTCAGGTTTATCCCCAATTGTCAGTGTAGAGTAAAAACGCTGTTGTTCACACATCTCTGTCTTGTATGACTCAAAATCTTCCCTGTAAATTTGTCACATTGATGTAGAATCCTCTGTATAGTAAAGTGGTGCTAGTGTGTGCTTTATCGGTAATGTTGATTAACATTGAATTGACAAAGCTCTGTTACTTAAGATGAAGTCAAGTTAATAGCTCAGCATCAATACTTCTTCTGACTTTTAGTGTCCATTTTTGATTTTAGTACCATCAATCCCATTAATGCACATTTTGTCTAAGAAATAAATAGAATAGAACATAGAGTAGAAACAACCTTTTATGTCCCTCAGTGCGTACATTTGAGTATACAAGCAAAGTGAAAGACATGGAAGCATGCAGATTCATGCAAAACTGACATTATGAAATTAAATAGGAATAGGAGACCGTACTATTCCTATTTAATAGTAGGAACATATATGTATATACAACATATATGTTGTATATACATATACAACATATATGTTGTATATGTATATACAACATATACAACATATATGTTGTATATTTACAACATATATGTTGTAAATATATGTTGTAAATTTATTTACAACATTTTTTTTTTTTAAATGTGCATTGTCAATAAAATTAGCATTCTCAGATTAGAATATGCATGCAATTGTGTTTTTCTTTATTTAAATGCAAAATGTGGATGTATATAAAAACAGCACCAGAGTATTTACTAGAACTTAAACTGTGCCAAAAACAGTATGGATGTGAGCACAATGGGTTTGACTTTTTTGGGAACAGTGATGTTTATAAAGTCTTACAGATGCTGGTAGACAGGACTATCTCCTGCCACTACCATCAGGATGAGGGGGCATCTTATGACAAAGCTGGTCTTTCTGATATATTTATCTAATCACGTCCTCTCAGTGGTAGATGCATTGCTGCTTCAACAGCCACCACAGAGTCAAAAAGTGTCTTCCAACCTCTCACTGAACTCAAAAAGATCAGTATCCTTAGCACGTAGAGTCTGCTCTGACCCTTTCTGTAAAGAGCATCTGTGTTGTGACTCCAGTCTAGTTTAATGTTCAGGTGAACACCCAGTACTTATAAAAGTCCATTGAGTGTCCACAATGCTTTGATGTTCACCAGTTTCATTGTGGTAGATTTCATCTGTGGAAATCCTCCTCCAGGTCTTTTGTTTTCCTCGTGTTGATCAGATTATAACTCCACAGGTCACCATCTGACCAACAAAGTCTTGTGTCCACTGTCTGTACTGACTCTACTGCACTTGTGATGAGGCTGACTATAGCAGAGTCATCAAATAACTTTTGTAGATGCCAGTTTGGGGACTTGATTGAGGGGCCTGCAGCATAAATGGTGAACAGGAAGGGTGTCTGCACAATTTCAGAGGGATCCCGATACTGCGACTAGCTTGTTAGAGACACAGTCCCTGTAATCTTGCAAACTATGGCTGGCCAAAATAGTACCGTATTTTACGAACTATAAGTCGCTCCGGAGTATAACTCGCACCAGCCATAAAATGCGTAATAAAGAAGGAAAATACATATATAAGTCGCACCGGAGTATAAGTTGCATTTTTGGGGGGAAATTTATTTGATAAAATCCAACACCAAGAACAAACATCTCATCTTGAAAGGCAATTTAAAATAAAAACAGAATAGAGGCAACAACAGGTTGAATAATTGTACGGTATGCTAACGTTACATGACCCATAAGTGACAAACTGAGACCGTGCCTGGTATGTTAACATAACATATTAAGAGTTGTTCAGATAACTATAGCATAAGTAATAT
>CAEFZX010006748.1:0-44582 GCA_903066825.1 Alfaro cultratus
CCAACACCAAGAACAGACATGTCATCTTGAAAGGCAATAAAAATAGAATAGAGGCAACAACAGGCTAGTACGGTATGATAACGTTACATGACACAAAAACAACGAACTGAGAACCTGCCTGGTATGTTAACATAACATATTAAGAGTTATTCAGATAACTATAGCATAAATAACATGCTATCAAGTTTACCAAACCATCCGTGTCCAAATCACTAAACGCAATGAAATCTTCGTCCTGTGTCTCTTTTAAACAGCTCGGCTAACTTCTTCTACCTCTCCGAAGGTAGAATAACACAGGCCTAGAGCGCCCTCTTGTGGTTCAGTGTGAAAATAACATGTGATATGATATAATAATGTGTAAATTTCCACACATAAGTCGCTCCGGAATATAAGTCGCACCCCCGGCCAAACTATGAAAAAAACTGCGACTTATAGTCCGGAAAATACGGTAGTTGAAATATTTCCATATATAAAACATTTTTTTAGATTCATTTGAATTTAAAATGAGCCTTTGTGGTAGACTCTGTCTGAGGTGAGATGAATTCAGTAGTTATAAAAAATGAACCTGTATTTCTCTCTCGACTTTGATCACCCAGGGCACAGTTCTTTTACTGTTCCTCATGAGAACATAGGTCTGCAGCGGCTTGTTATGATCCTTCTTCACTTATAACAGCTCCCAGTCACTGTTGTTAATATTTAAAAACATTAAGATGTCAACTTTATTCATGTGCCAAACGCTACATTGAGGAGCACTGTCAGGATTAATCTTACTGCAAAAGAAATTTCAATTTCCCCAGAATGGAGAGGATATTATTACCTTTTTCACTGCACTAGTTGCATAGAAGACAACCTTTTTTTTCAGAATCCTCTTTCTGCTTTACTGGTTTCACATTTAATGTTTGATCCAATAAGTCCCACTACCCATTTACAGTTATAAATGTTAGGAGTGGTAAATGGATTTTTGTGAATATACAGGAGGTACTCTGAACTTGGCAGCAATTTTCACTGAAATATTGGCAGTCACATTACTTTTAGTTTCTGTTAATGCACTTCTCATAGTTGATAATGATTTCAAACTTTTTAGCGACCTTGCATTATTATATATATTTGATTTATTTTTATTTTTTGTCAAGGAGAACATGTTTCCACAAGAGCACTGTGGGAGGCTGACTTTATCACTTTGGATGCCAAACTGTCTTTGTACAACCTATTGGAATTTTTTAGGCTTTAGGAAGTTGAATAAACAGTGGTGAGGGATGGGTTGTGTCAGAGATTAAGAGGATGATGGAAGAAGAAGAAGTTATAAGAGGTGAATAAATCATTAATGCATGTGAGCATCCTGGATTACAAAGCATTGATCTTAGGTGAAGCAGCTAGCTTTGCTTGTCACTGTTAGTCTTCCCATCCTGCTGAAGGGGTTCAAACTTTCACCTTCAATGTCCTAGCAGATACCAAACACACTAAAATCTCTATTTGGAGTTTTATATATTCACCTTCTATCAGCAAAAGCAGACTTTGGTTTTTAAAACTTGTTTGAAGCTAAAAACTGATAAAAACGGATTCATCTCTTAACTTTAAAATTCTATTTTTATGACTGAATTAATTGCAGATCAGGGTTTAATGGCTTCAGAAGTACAGTCCTTTGAAAAATACAAGGATTGGACTACAAATAGAGCAGAAAGCGACTACTTTAATTTTAAATATATTTAAAAATGCTGAAAAAATAGCTAAAGACCAATTTATTACATTTAGCTTTGTTGAACCACTCGAGTCATTATCAAAAGCTTTGGCAGTAACACAAGGTAAGGGTTCTACAAACATTGCAACTTCAATTTGTGGGGCCAATTTACAATGTTTTAATATTTATGGTGTAGATTAATTAGATTCAAATTAATAAATGCAAAAAACTTTTTTAGATTGTCATTTGTCAGTTAACTTTTATTCAATATTGTCATACAGGAGCACATGCAAATCTGTGAAAGAGGGTTTCAGAACTCCCTCTAACTAGCAGGCTATCTGTGATAAAATGGGATAAAAAGTGAAGAAAATCATTGTCATCTTGTGAAATAAAGAGCTCTACCAGGCCTACAAAAACACATTGTGATGTATTCCATGTTGGTGGTTTATTTTTAGCTAAGAGTGGATTTGCCTGGAACCTTGGCAAAGAACACAACCAATAAAGAGTTCAAAAGAGTCCAGCCTAAACTAGACCATGTGTGCATTTTCCAGCTTTATTACCATAACTGAAAAAACTTAAAAATCAGAAAATAAGCTCTTTGAAATCTAAAGATTGACATTTTGGACCCATGGCCTAAAACTTCTGATTATTAGCTAAATTAAAAACTGTGCAGTCAGTACAATGTGGACAGGAATGGGTTAGCATCAGTCATAATGAAACTCAGGATCAGGAAGTTCTCAACAAGAATAATCACTGCAAATATGAAGTATTTGCTTTACTTTGATGTATTTAAGCACTTAAACCTTTAAAATTTAAGCTGTAGAAACTTATAAAAAATTTAAATATAACACTACATCAAATCTGTGTTGATTCCAAAATGTTGGCCGTAACTCAACAGGAGTTTTCCATCTTGTTGTCCTGGGATCCATTAGGCAGTAAATAGCATGATGGCAACAAAAGGGAAAACACAGTATACTGTATGGTAAACACTAATGTGCGAAGAAGGTGGAGAGATGGGAGTGCATCACAAAATATTGCTTTATTCTGATGAATTATAACTAATCTAAACATATCTCAAACTAGAACACATATTTTTTTTGTTTTTCTGAAACAAAGGCTTATCCTGTTGTACTATCACCCTGACCTGGAAAAAAAACGCTTTTCAAATTAATTATTAAAAACCTCAAATTCCTGTCCTTGATGAGCGAATGTAAGTTTCTGACAGGTATTGACGGAAAACATTTTGAATCCCCATCAAAGTCAAAATCTGCCTCCTGCAAACTCAATGCAATTCTGTGCAATGGATCAGCTCAGCCGTTTTAAACGTGCAAAGACCAGCATTTCCCTGCTGGATGAAACACTGACTGTCTCACATCAGGTTTTTCTGAGCACAACATCAGAAAATGTGATAACTACCTTAAAAGAAAGTGCATGTCCTTCTCCTCGAGTTGTGCCAACTCTGGCCAGCACTGTCAGACAAAAAGATACACACTTCTTGCTCCATAATTATGCAAAGCTCTGCATTCATGCGGAAAGCTTTGAGACTGTCCAGGGCTGTGCTGGCCTTGCTTCTCATGAGTTCTACCCCCTGGTGATGACTGAAATGTCAGCCTTATATCAGGAACAGTCATATCGCATGTCCTGCACACATAGTTGCACACAGTCAGAAACCTTTCTTCTCCCCCATCATGAATATGAATATATTTCCAGATTTCCCATAAATGGTGTGGATTTGTTTCCCGCTTGTGACAAGAGGCACGTTCAGCAGCAACCTGTTGTGTGTGGTCCATTTTCTGTTTATATTTTATTTCCTATTTTCCTTCTCATCTTCTTGTTTTTGCTTTCTATATTTATTTTCATAATCTAAGTTTTGTCTTCATTTCATTTGTGGATTATGTCCAGTGGAGTTTTTAAAACACTGGAACAACTGTAAGTGTTTTGCCTGCGTTTGGGAAAAAGATTTGTGGAATTATTTTGCTTACGTAACATTTTCATCACTCACTGTGTTTTTGAACTCAGTGTTATTACCTGAAGATCCACTTTTGACCCTGAATGACTTATTTCTTTTACAAAACTAAACTGTGACTCTTTAAATAGATTATTTCCCGGTACTAACATTGGGCAAGGAATGTTTCTAATGTAACAAGTTGAAGTTTGTATTTTTTGCAACAATTATGAGATAATCAGATCCTTTACCTTTTCATATTAAGAAGGTATATGCAGTAAAACTATTGGAAACTCTTTAAACTGTCCACCACACTAATTATGGTGGACATAATTAAACATAATTAGTAAGGCGTGCCGGCATAACTAAATATAAATTATGCTCTACTTTTTAACTAATGGATCACAGTTAATATAATCAGATGGTGGCATGAAAACATATTGTAATTCTTCACTTTTCCTCATGGGTTTCCGTGGCGTAGCTATTAAATAAGACATTTAAAGTAAGGAATAATTACAATGTGGCAGAAATCATTTTCAAAGGCAGTTTTCTATATGGAGATACTACTTAGAATTGTAAGATCTGAGAAAAAGTTATTTTATTAATATGTAGGCTGAAAGTCCCCAGATGTCTTTCATCTCAATGTGATTTTGAAAGAAAGTTTAATAATTGGAGCCTTTTTAAAACTTTCAATCAACCCACCTGGACTGCTCAGTCTACCGCCTCTGTCTCTGTTCATAATTTAGACTCCCTGAGTGGCATTTTGTTAAAAACTTTGAGCTAACTTACAGTATTGTACTCCTTTATTATAGGCTCTCACAATTCTCTGAGGACTTAATGACTTTCCTGTAGCATGCTTATATCACACCACACTGAGATGATGCACTGCTTAGATATTTCTACTTCTGTCTCTAAATGAGCTGCCAGCCATGTTCAGCAGTTCCCACCCATTCCTGACTTTTTCTTTTTTTAAATTTACTTATAGATATGTTTTACATTTCTGCTTCTTCATCTTTCTTCCACACACTATGGAGCTGACTGTGTTGTGGCGAACTTCGTTTTTATTTTCTTTTTTCACAGCACTTGTGTTCGACCAGGTGCCTGGTGTTTACACCACGGATCATCTGCTGTCCCTCCGTAACTCTTGCTGCATCTTGATCAGAAGTTATGATATGCATACAAACTGCACTGGTAATGATTTGGAATGGCAAAAAAGCAATGCATCAAAAACTTCTCTCTAGGTGTCACTGGATTGCAGCTCTGCATTTGACACAATTGGCCATCCCAATTGGGACAAAAACAGTTGGTAGGATTGTTAGGATGTTTATTTGCAGATCAGCATTTATTTTTGTCATTTGTTATTTGAAAGTAGATTCTGTAAAATCTAAAAAAAAATACAAATGTAAATATGTTTGTATTTGTCCCAAAAGATGCCAGGTTAGGAATCAGCTCTCACAGCAAACCATATCAGGCTAAAGACCTTAATATGAAAAAACTGTTTCTTAAAAACTGAGCCTGATGCCTCCTTAAAACGTTGCCAAAAATAAAGAAGCTCATCTCAAAATATGAATGCTTGCTGTTATTTTTAATAATCACTGCAATGACTTTATTGATTACTGGATCAAACTTCCTGAAAAAACGTGAGCAGGTGGTTCTTTAAAGCATTACGTTTTTGCAGCCTTCCTGTAAAGACTTCATTTCTATCATGTCTAATCTTTATATTTATTTATTTATATAACAAAGAAAACAAAAAAATGTTAAAGAGAAACATTTTTGGGTTGACAGATACAGATGTGTGCCAAAACCAAACCACACTACCAATAAAGTAAATAATAACAATAAACATGTAGTGTTGCAACAGAATTCTAGTTAAATATAACAAATGATGATATATATTTTAAAACACTAAACCTGAACCAAGTAAGTATAAAAGTAAAATGTATATCCAGAACATTTTTGCCATTTGAAATCCTTGGAATGTCTCATTATAGCAAGGATCTTATTTATTAAGTTAAAGAGCTCAACAACTTGTTACAGAGTTCTTTAGAAGTGGTTAATGATCTGCCAGTGTGAACCAAAATGTATTTAAGCAAAACAAAAACTGAAACATGTCAGTCAGTGAGCCAATAAGAGCAGACGTGTCTTTGAACATGAGAACATAAAATTATTTTCCAACCTGCTGCTTCTTTTTTGAAGTATTTACATACGATTTTTCAATCACAGTTGTGTGCCATGTTGTTTTGGTCTATCACATAAATTCCAATGAAACATGTTTATATATGTGATTGTGACATGACAATGTGTTCCAAAGTTAAAGGGGAATGAATGATTTTTGAAGGTGCTGCATGATTTTACAAAAAAACAAAAAAGTTCCTTCATCCTGTAGCTTATTTTCTGACTTTTTGTAATATCTTTACATTTTGATGTCATGATGACCGTCATTATTGTTGCTATAGCATACTGTGAAGTCCTGTCCCTTCAAACTAAAGGGTCAATTTCTGTCTGTGCTTTTCTGTCCACTGCTGTTAAAGATTTCAGGGTATTAAGAGGGATTGAGCCCACAGAGGGGGACGTGGTATTTACTGGCTGAGCTTAGTGAGCAAAACTGGAAAGGGCACAGAAAACAGAGAAAGAAGCAGAAAGCAGGAGGCAGTCTGCACACGTCGACATTTCTTTACTACCAGATATTTAAGTGAAAAGCACTGAGGCCTGGTGGGGCAAAGATGCAGGAAGACTTCTATTTAACTAAAGATCATCATTAAATTTCAGAGCTTTTGGATATAAAAAGGACCAAGAAGCAGGTCACTATCTGAGGTTATGTGATTGTAAAAAATTAATGACTTACAGCTTTATACCTATGGAACTATAAAAAGTGAAATGAACTTTACAAGATGTTTAATGGATTATTACAAAATAAAAAAGAGCATGAAAAATCGAGCATTTCTCTGCTGAAGACATTGTAAGTCCATCTAAGAAACCCAATAAATAGAAGAAAAATAGGATGTGGACAAAAAAAAACAACAAATTTTAAATCTAGAAGTTTCACAGCTACTGCATGCTCCTACTTTCACCGAGCAAGAAAACAAACAGCTAGCATCACACCTTTGCTGATAACAAATAGCTGAAGCTGAGATTGGGTAAAGGAATCACTTTAAATGATATTCACTTTTTGATTTATTTATTTATTGTTGGAGACTTTCATGTCTCCAGCTAAGGTTAGCTGTTGCAGGAGATTCCAGAAGTGTCAATGAGTTCAAATCAACCAAAGTTTATTAAAAGTACAAGATATAGTATCTTGGAGATCCACTCAAGCATCAAACATGCATGCAGTTACCCAAAGGCAGTCCCAGTGAGATCTGAAGTTTCTTTCTGTGTCTCCTACTATATAGCCCCTCCCCATGGCTGTCTTACTCTGCTCTGTGGTCTGACCCCCACCCTGTTGAGTAAGGGTCAGCCTTTTGTTTTAAGGCCAGTAGTCATAAAAAGTTTTAGCAAAGATGACCGCTTTGAAGCAAACAGCTTTTATCTGTAACTCCAGTTCCTGACCCGGGACAAAGTAATAAAATGAACAACCATTTGGTACATTTCCTCTTTAATCCACATTTTGGTTTCTGTCTTCTAGCCTGGTCAGGGCTTGCAGAATGTCGTTATCACTTCCCTATGCAAATTCATCCGACAAGCTATCAAAGGCCAGACTCACACTGGGGAACACAGAACAAAACAAGGATCCACTTGTAGACTCTTGTAACTCATCAAGGTAAATTCATGATTATACATTAATGTAACACTCAACAAAAATAATTTTATAATATTTCCATTATATATAAGAAAAAAAGATCTTTTCTTATAAGTTTTTGAGATAGAGAATGCAAGATGCAAACAATTCAAGTAATTTTATTTATTGTATTTGCCTTGCATTTTATTAAAAAAACAAAAAGAACAAAAGGAATTTGACAGAAAAATCTTTTCTATGAGAATCAGTTATGATCAGACTATGCACAAAATATTTATCCTTCATATTTTGATGTTAGATTTGAAGACTTTTTTCTCAAAGAAATAAGCAAAAAATACTTGTAACTATGTTACATTGTTGTGAGGGTCTTTGGACATCCTTAACTGGACAAGTTCAAGAGGAAGGACACCGAATAACAGCTACTTGTGCTGTTTTACTCCTGCCTCTTAGTACGTAATTGGTTTGTCTTTCATCCCACCTTGTGGCAGGGATGTTTCAGGAAAAACAGTCGGTGTAAGATTATGTGTCGAACAAAAACATGGCTGTATGAGAATATCTAGGGCTCTAAGACCACATCAACCTGTCTTCAGTGTATCTATATAGACAAATTATAGACAAAATGGTAAGAATAAGGCAGATATGGTCAATATCGTCCATGAGGCATTTTTGTTGTTTTTATTTTACCCTGGACATTGTGTTATCTGATACTTTATCATCTGCTGAAAAAAATCTACTTTTATTGGATGTGTTCATACTCTGTTTTTAACTTGCATCCACAACACTTTATGTTTGTGGTAATTATTTGAAATTAAAGTAATTTTTATGTAAATAAAATAATTACTGAGCAGTGAAAGAATTCATGACAAAAATTATGCACAATTTCTTTTTCGCATGTTATTCATGCTGATTAAAGTACCTAATTATTTGTTGGTGATTAATCATTTCCTAAATTTCACTGTCATTAAATCAGAAAAGTCTACCATAAATGTTTTGATAAACTCAACTGCAAGACAGATTAAGTTAAATCCGTGTTAAAGATCGGTTTGATTTTCAATCTTCTCTTGTCTGTCCTGAGTTCCTCATAATGCAGATAAAGGTCAGTAAATGTCAAATGCTTCAGTCCATCGCCTCAATGTTTTTTTTTCTCAGATTCCTGGTCTCTGTAGAGGCTTTTGAAAGTTTCATGCTGGCTGTAATTTTACATGGTATCCATTATTATGACTCACAACTATTCCACTTATGTAAGCAAGGATACAGTAGGAGATAAAACATTGATCAACAATGATGACTTGGTCTATTTTTTGCTTTTGCTTTTCATTTTTGCTTTGACGTAGAATAATCTTTTCCCCATATGTAATCAATTTATGATAAAATTTGGCTTTTATAATGCCTTCTGAAGCTTTTGTTGTTTATATACCAAGTTATTGAGATATTCTGCCTGACCTTTGCTACGTATTATAGCAATAGAGATTTGAGAGTGAAGTAAATCAAATTCAGATGGCTATAAATCTTTTCCCCAGAGGGAGATTTGCTGTTCTGTTTCGGATCATTGTCCTGCTGCGTAACCCAAGAGCATTTGAGTTTAAGGTCACAAACTGACATTCTTCTGCAAGAGCAGAACCAGACCATCATGTTACCAACACCATGTTTGACTGTCAGAGGGGTGCTGAAGTGTTATGTAAGAATATGCACTTTTTACATAATGTTCCAGGTCTTGTGCTTGGGGATCATCAAGGTATTGTTTTGTGAGTTGGACTGAATTAGATCAGGCTATCCTGTGTTGCTTTTTTAAATCTTAAGCCTATTTGAATGATTCTATTCATGTAATATTTAGATGACTAGTAAGCAAATCTGGTTGTTGCTACTGAAGTTGAACAAAAACAATGTGGTTTATGACAGTTTGTGATTACACAAAGGAGGTAATTACATTTACATTGTGCCAGGTTGGTTTGCATATGTTATTTTCTTCTTTTTTTTCTCTCTCTCTCTTCTCCCCACCAGGGGGCTTTTTGTGGGCTCTAGTGTCCCTTATTTTGACAGTAGGCTGACAGGAATGGGGAAAGGAGAGGGGGGAAGACATGCGGTCTTCCCCCCCTTTACCGACCCATGCGGTCGGTAAATGTCGACAGGTCCGGGAGTCGAACCCGCGACGGCCGCGTCAAGGACTCAAGGCCTCCAAATGTGGGTCGCGCTAACACCTACGCCACCACGGCACGCCCAACATATGTTATTTTCTTAATAAAGTAGTTGTTTGTCTGATATATCTAAGTGTGGCAATAAAGCAAAACCGTAAGAAATCTATTGGGGGAAAGTAGTTTTTTTTTGCCACACTGCATGACAGTCGGGTGTGTCCTCTTTCAGAACTGAGTGAGTATTACTATCAAATGCATCGTGTAATTTCTAATCTTCTCTTTCTGTTGCAATTTAGCTCTTAATTCCACCATATGTTGAACCTTCCTTTAAATCGAAAATTGCTGGTTTATTTCATATAATTGAAATGATCTCAGTGGAATTGGTGCCAGCCTTTTCATTAACGAAAAGCAGAAATTCTTCCTTGGGGTTACTTGTGCAAGATCCAAAATTCAAAACTGGTCAGTGTCTGGAAGCCAGTGCATTGCAACCCCCATCTGTCTTGGGTTAATTGGTTCTTAGAATTCATTTCCAGTACTTGTATTTCTCTTTTCCCTAAGCCATATCAGTATCACTTCATTATTCCTGCAAACAAAACCATCATTCCAAACATACTAGACCGCATAATCATTTTTTAAAAAGTTACCTCTGCTTAGGAACAGTCAAATCTTGGCGCGCAGTGTGTGCTGATGAGCTGTTGGTTTCTGAGGTTTGTTCTCCATCTGCTCGCTCAGATAAAGCCTTCAGTATCATTTGTGTTGCTGGTCAAGTTGCACTCTCATTTGTGCTGGCAGAAAATTATCTGTTAACAATAAAAACTAGAAAGAGTAAGTCGTTGAAAACAGAAGCCCCAAAGGGAGTTTTACCAGGTTGAATTGTTGACCTACACTCTTGCTAATTAGCCAGTAGCATCAAATACACCCCCTAGATACAAGCACTGTGGAATGTTTTGAAGAAAAGGCTTTTTGAACAAAATTGTTTATGGTAATGGATAAGATATAAAAAAATGCTTCTTTACCAGCAAGTGGTTTTAGAATGGGGAATGTCCAAATCAGCATTTGTTTCTACTGTGATGGGTTTTTTTATATTTAGACAATCCTTTCTTGCTTTGCATATGCTCTTGGATCATTTTTATTTTTATTTTTTTAGAATATTCACAATACGTGCTTGAACAGTTTTGTATGAGATACTTATTGCTTATTGCCAATACTGTCTGAGACGCTGACATTTTATGACCTCCTTCTCTACAGGGTGCCCTATTATCTACCAGCCGAACGCCAGGTACATCAATCCATCTTTGTGGGCAGGTTGGTGTGTTGGGATGATGATAATCATGTTCGACTTTTGTGCACAGACAGTGTGGTTCTATTTACATGGCCCATTGTGCTCCATCAGGCACAATGGGATGTTATCAGCCTCAGCCAGGCTCAGCCAACTACAATGCTTCATTACCTGTTTGCGTGTGTGTGTATGCGTTTGCGGGCGTGTGTGTGTGTAGGAGTCGGTGCATTCTCAACCAGCACACAATGCTCTATTACATTTCTCTCACAGGACTTCCTTAACATTTCAGCTTGTCTCATTCCCCACTGAGAGTCATGTTATCTGTCCCTGTCATATTTACTGGGTAGGCACTTTCCCTTTAAGAAGGCACATGCACACAAGCTGATCAAACTTCAGACACGATTACTCCACCATTATTTACATATATATATATATATATATGTATATATATATATATATATATTCAAAGTCAGGTTGCCATATGAACTGATTATCTTCACCTGCCCTTGTTTCTCTTAAATGCTCAGAGTATTTCGTTCACACCACAGTCAATAAGATAATATAAATAAACAGAAACACAAGAACATTGGAGAGTTTGTATTTACCCATGCAGATTTACATATAAACCCAGAGAGAACCCACGCATGCACAGGGAGAACATGCAAACTCCATGCAGAAAGACCCCGGGCCGGGAATTGAACCCAGGACCTCCTTGTTGCAAGGCAACAGTGCTACCAACTGCGCCACTGTATATAAGTGTCTTTTTATCTTTTAGCTTTATTTTAAGTACTATTGTTGGGTTAGATCAATCATAGTGTGAAGGTCCGGTTTATTTGCGAAGCATATTTTCTGCTTCAACATTCTTCAAGGTTGGTTTGAGAATGAAACGGCAGTCTTGCTATTTTCTTTTCAATAAAAAAGTCTAGTGATTGTGAAAAGCTGTGTGCTTGAACTATATGTCCCCTACAGATTAAATCTATTTGCCTAAATGATGAATGTTGCTGCCTAATAAACTGTGACAGAAAATTAACGCCACTGGTCAGAGCGTGTCTGTGAAGGTCATGGTGGCCACTGGCGGTTGACGGTTTAATTGGTTTATGCTGTCAAATTGTTTCTAGCCAGACATGACATTCTCAATCTACTCTAACGGCCAAGTCTCTGACATTATTGTCTTCTCAAACTATAAATTACTCAAAAGATGAAATTTCTTTAAAGAAATCCTTTGCTGGAAAACCTTGAGTTTTATATGTGTGGTGTTTAAAGTATTTCAAAGGTTATGTTGTGATGAATGGCTGCAGTTATGACAGCTTTATTGATTCACTACATTACCAAGAATATCTTCAGGTATAATCAGTATAAGGTTGTTGAACTTTTGTTCTTGTATGTCTTTTCTGCATGTGGTGAGATTGAATGTGCTGGTTTAAAAACTAGACACGATGCACACAAACAAAAGTTTGAGGAAGATCTGGTAGAAAGACACTGGTTGTGCATTTTACTCGGAACATGTAGACCAAACTGGAGATAAATGGCAGAGTCAAAGAGACTTGGATTCGTCAAATGGACAGATACTAAGTTCCAACTAAATGCTGATGTCTAAGTGGCCTGTGTGTTAATGGGAAGCTTTTTGAAACATTTTAGTAATAGCTTACATTAGGTTGGGAATTTATCACTCATTGTTTTGATGTCTAACTGACATTAAGTGCCAGTAAATCATTTAAGACAGCAAAAGAATACAAAATGTCACATCTATCACAGCTAAATGCTTAGTTCTGCACTACATCTGTGACTTGTTAACCCTTTTTCCTTTTATTTGAAAATTAGTTTTTTGTCACTCCAAAGGTGACAATATCTATAATTTCACAATGCAGAAAAATGTTGCTCTCATAAAGCATAGCAGTAATACCTAATATTAAGTTGTTTCTTACCACTTTTTACGTTAAGTCTGTAAGGGTGTATTCACATCAGTTCACACTAGTCCGCTTAAACCAAACTCTAGTTCTTTTACCTAGAAAGTCCGGTTCATTTGGGAAGGTTTGAACATTCAATCAAACTCTGATGCGGTTCACAAAAGGTACAGACTTTAGCACATTGCATTCTGGGTAAACACAGGGCAAAACAAATGCTAGCACTACTACAGTGCCACTCCATTTTATAGATTTTTTTTTTTTTACTTTTTATGACAAAAGAAGTTGTCTTCTTCAGAGGTTTTTGTTTAATTTCCTTTCAAAGGGTTTGGTTCATTTGACAAAGTGCAGTGTGAAAATATTGTAATTTTGGTCCCTGATCCAGTCTACAAACTATCAGGTGTAAAACCACCCTACAAGAAGTACACATTGGCCTCCATTATGTGTAATATTTCATGTTTACATTTTTTGTGGGACTAATAATCTTTGAATGTTACAATCCAACAAGTCAGCACCTATGGTGACATGGTGAAGCAACAGCACCTGGCTGCAGACACTTTGTCTGGCGGAGCTCTGCTGGCTTGGATCCACTGGTTTCCAGAACTCTATCCAACATGGTCAGCCACCTGTCGGAGCTCTGCTGGCATTGGCAAGCTCTTACACACATCCATCAAGCTGCCACCAAATGCGAAACGGCGCAGTAGAAGATTATTCCCTTAACATTTTTATTTTAGCAAAAAGTACTTCCTTTTGAAAGAGGAAAAGTCCAGGACTTGGCCGAGTAATAATGACTGTTGTTGTTGTTTGATAGTGTGCTACTTTAAGCAGAACTCAGCCTTAAAAGTTTGAGAACCACTGATACATGGTCATAAACACTTTGCTAATGATCTTTATTATTCTTAAAAAAAACCCTAATAAAAATAAAGTAAATGTGAATATGTTGAACGTCGCCTACAGTTTTGCTTCAAACATAGTTTTGAAACTTCCAGCTCAGTGCATACATTTTTCTCGTTACATGGCTGCAAAAAATGTATGATAATCAGCTAAAGTCACATAATCCAAAGTTTCACAGAACCATATTCACCAGTTATTAGTCACTCATGTGTGCCTCTCTCGCTGTACTCATGATTAAACGTTGCTACCCTGAATCTATGACTTTTGGCAACATTACACTAAGATTGTATGATCAGTCAATTATAAGTGACATTGGTAATGATGCAAAATAAAATGAGAGCATATGCATTCTCTCTAGTATCCATTAGGATGTGCTGCAGCACCCTCCAGCTCCCCACTTCACAACCTTTGCTGTTTATTAACAGTTGGTTGTTTCAACTTCTGTTGCAAAAATCCTTTTTAGTATTGGTTTATTTTTGTAATGATCAGAAAAACAAATCTAAAACGTGTTTTAAATTCCACTGCAGTTGTTTGCATGTGATGATGTCGTGACAGCTGTTGTTGTATCTTATTACCTTCTCTACGCACTTTAAAGTTATTTTTACACAAGAAATAAAAAAGAGCTGTGAAACATGTTCAAACATGCTCATTTGTGTGTTCACCAGTCTGTAAAAAAAACAACACCCAGTGTATTTTCATCACATCTCCTACAGCTTAATTACCATTTTTCCCTGTTTTTTTTTTTTTGTGCTAATAATACAAATATTTATTTATAGCAGTGGTTAGATTAAAAGGTAAATATTCAATTCCATCTCTGCTGATATGATCTAGATATAAATCTGCCCATGAGAACGACAGAAACTCTACCAAGCACAGAATAACAGACTGATGAAGACAGGTTGTTTGGAGCTGGTTCAGCTTGTTCTAGCAAAAGATTATAAGCATTATAATCTTTTCTTTCAGTTATGACCATTTGATTGCTTGCAGAACAATGTGCTTCTTTTTTATTTCTTTGGGCCTTTTTTCATAAACAAGTAAACGGGCTAATTAGTATGATAATTATTGATGTTACTGTCTTAAGATCCTGCACAAGGAAATGAAGGAAAGGAGTAGCCCACATCTGCCCATGTCCCTCCTTCATGGGACCCCTGGGTCAGTAAGTTGTGGCTTGATGTCTCAACTTGTCCCTGGCCCACCTGAGATCTAAAATTATACATGCATTGATTGGACAGGATGTCAATAACCATCTAAGCAGCTTAATCCTTGTTGTTGTATTTGATTTTGCATCACAATGCGGCTGCTCTGGTTTACAGTGCAATGCAAAGCTTGTTCCAGGAGGAGGCGATGATGGCGGCCAATGTTCTGTTGATGCTCTATTCAGAAGCAAATCAGAAAGCATAATATATTAGATTTAAAGTTAGATTAAAGTTCATATAGAAAAATCAATTTCCCATCATAAGGTCATGCAAGTAAAGTGGCCGTTGTATTCCCTTCCCTGGATGCATACAGTAGATGAGAATTGTTGCTTAGGGAGTCACTCCATCACCTCAGTGGTTGCTTCCAAGGATCCAGCCCATGAATGGTAAACACCGTTGGGGGGAGCCACTCCCGGCCAAAGGGAGCTCAGGTTGTGACGGACAGAGAGCACAAGAGTACAGCTGCCACCGCTCACCATGACCATGACAGAATGTTGAGGAAAGAACACTAGCTCTACAGTTGACTGACAGCAGGTTAATTGACTGAACCCTTCCCCAGTGCTGCTAACAAAACATGTTTCCCCCACAGAGACAACTCACTTTATCATTTATGATGAAGATATTCCCTCTGATCTGTGACAAACAGATGCGCATGAAGACCCACTGGAAGGGATAACATATTCATTCTTGTTTTGTATTAAAAAGTATGTATTCTCCTGAGTGTTACAGATGCAACCGATTGTTGATATTCAGCAGTTTCTCTCATTAAAAATGAAACCTTTGTGACACTTTAATACCTTCAAAGTTCATTTTCACTGCAGAGAAAACTGAAATGTTAACAAGCATATTAAACTATTTTTATGCATTAAATCAGGTTCAAAAATACAACAGATGGATTGGTGTGATAAAACTACTACTGTATGCAAGTGCTGTCTGAATAACAAAGCAACATTAAGAAAAAGAACAGAAATGTTTGACATGAAACGTGGTTACAGCAAAGTTACAACAGTATAGCTATTCTTATCTCAATGTTTCCAAATTCTTTGTATGTTTCATTTTCATTTTCAGTTTAAAATTGCTGCAGTGTCACACAAGATGTCCACAAGGCCAGAAGATGCTATGTTGCTTCCTTTGAGCTTTCTGTTTTTTTATGATGATACTTCAGTTTCTAAATAGTATTTTAATGGATGCCAGTTATTGTACCAATCAAACATACAGTTGAAAACAGAAGTTTCAAATATATTTTTTCTGTCATCATTTTGGCATTTAGCAAGAAGAAACAGTTTAGATAATCCTAACTCTGGTTTATTATCACACATTCAGACACAAATGTTGTTTATCTTTTTAAAGCCTATTTAACCTTCTGGTTCAAATGTATATCAGTAAATCCTACAGTCATATGAACATGATGCGCCATCACGTTATTCTTGGAGCAAATGAAAAGCTGAATTGGTTAACACATGCAGAGGTGCTGAGCCATGGTTGGCTCTCTGCTAGAATTTACTTTAAGTCTTGAAACACCACTGAATCTTTTTTGCCATTCTCCTCTACCATGCTTAAACTCTCTTTTGATAAACTGGTGGTTTCTGTCTAGACATTATAGATTTATTGATTTTAGTTGTGCAAGAAAATATAAATCAGACCACATTGCTTCACTTTTATTCTTTCTCACACACTTGAGAAACGTTCACAGAGCTGCTCATGAGAAATCTTTCAACCAATTACAGCATCAAAATAATCTTATCCTTGAACAAGCACAAGCTTCCATGCACTTCTGTATAGTACTGTATCTATTGGGAACTTTTAAGAAGTTTTTAAGAAGTTCCCTGTAGACATTTTTAGGACCTCATAGTTAAAGTGTGTGAATATTGTGCTTTATTAGCTTCCATTAAATGGTGCATGAAAAGCATTTATCCATATTTTGTGGTAATTCTGACTGATTCCATCTATATAGTTTTTTGCATTTACCTTAAAAGTACAGCTTTTACAGTAGAATTACTTTACTGATCGCCGACTTTAACATAGAAATAAGATAATAAAAATGGAATAATTGTTAATTTGTTTTTTTAAAATACATATCAGGACCCCTGCAGTTTGCTTAGAGCTGTGGAGATTGAGTTTAATATGCTATCATAAACCTGCTTCTGGATCACCTGGATCACTACCTGACAAACAGACCACAGTTTCAGAATGAAGAGTCATGTGTTTAACCAGGTGTTCAGGAGCACCACAGGGAACTGTACTCTCACCATTCTTTTTCACTCTGCACGCTTCTGACTTCCAGTACAAGACAAACTCCTATCATTTGCAGAAATACAAGGATGATTCTGCAGTTGTAGGGTGTATCAGAGACGGTCCAAAAAATGAGTACAAGATTGGGGATGCAGTAATGAAGCTTCTTCAAACAGAAAGAGGAGATTTTACTTTTTAAAGAAGCTTAGGTCATTTTGAAGTTTTGCAGTAAGATGCTGCATGTCATATATAAATCTGCAGTGGATAGCACCATCTCATCTGTTAGCACCAGAACCAGTGACTCAAATGGCTAAACAACCTGATCAAGGAAGGCTAACGATGAGAAAGGCAAGCTGCATATCTGTTGTAGTAGAAATAGCAATAGAGGGAGGGAGGAAGGTCGGATTCAGAGGTTTGCAGGTAAATTTAAATGAGACTAAGAAGGAGGGTTGGATGAAGCATTGGACCAAGCGTTAGGAGAAATGTTGGAATTAGGGTTGGAGGTAAGGTTGGAAGGAGGGTTGGATTTAGGGTTGGGAAGAGTGTTGGAAAGAGGTTTGAAAGAAAGGTTAAAAATAGGGTTGGAAAGAATAAGGGCTGGAAGGAAAGAGGTTTGGATGGAAGGTTTAATGAAGGATTGGAGGGAGGGATTGTGATTAGGGTTTGAAAGAGGGTTAGAAGTAAGGTTAAACTGGGAACCTTCAGAGCTACTGGGCCTGTTTTTTTTCTAAAGACTTTGCATAATGTGAAACCTGAAGAAGGATTTAAAGATATGAAAAATCTGAAACACACAGACATAGTTGAATTGTAAGACTAAAGTTTGAATTGTGTTTCTAGCTTAAAATATGTGGAAGCAGTTACCTGTGAGCTGCTCAGGAAAGCTTAAAGGTTTTAGTAGTATCTTTCTGGTATTATGGGATGTTCCACTCATTTTCATGGGGCCCAAGATGATCACAAAAAGCTGGATATTTGATAAACCTCAAATCAATACCAAATTACGTAGTCTTAATGACCTTAATGATTAAAATAAGGTAAAACTGAATGGTTGAAATGGCACAAAATATGCAGAAGTAGGTAAGTGGAGAAAAATGTATGGGAAAAAAAGTGAAGGAACTTAAGAGTTTGAATGCCTACAGTATCTACACTAAGTATTGTAATCTTAGTGCTACAAGGGTTTCCATTTTTTGTTCTGTTTGTCAAAAGGCCTGCAAGAACAAGTGGGTATAAACAAGGAAAAGATATACCTAGTGCTGCACAAATATTGCTATTTTACATTAACATTTTATTATAAGCTGTCAGGTGATTGCATTCTAATAATTTTGGTGAAAACATAATTGATACCTCTCTACTAAAAATTAGATTTTACAGTAAAATCAGTTTTTACTATTAAGAACATTTTCCCTTTCACAAGCTTTCTACCAACTGTTTTCTTCCTTCTAATTTTAATAAGAAAATACTATTACTAAATTATGAGATTTAGTTAAGTAAACAACTATTTTGTTGGTATCTTGACAGAAAGCTGGTGCAGGAAGTGCTACCAATGTCAGGATACATGTTATCACACTAAATGCACACAGAGGAATAAAGTAAACAACTTAAGTATTTATTAACAGGAGAATTAGTTCACAGCAAATTCTTTTCACAACACAGTCTTTAAATGACACTTAACCCTTTGAGTAAAACTACATTGGGCACTCTGATCTGGCAATGACCAAACCTGTAGATTTCTTCATGGCAGTCTTCTATGAAAAACAGCACATCAATTGCTAGAAGATTTGGAACTGCTTTCTTTAAAAACAAATAAATAAAAGAAAGCAGTAACACGTTGATTTCTTAATATGAAGTAAAACAAGCAAAATGCTTTCTTTTGTAATGGTCTTTTTTTTTTTTTTTTTTTTTACATATGTATACAATTACATTTTTTGGTTCAAGTGAACACATAACTCAGTTCAGATTACATAAATATGCTGGGCGGGGCGAGGAGGTTGGGGGGGCAAAGACTGATTCAAGGAAAAGTCCATGTCATCTTCTTAATAGCTGGAAAAAAAATGCCTGAAAAAATTGCATGTTCATTATGTCAAAAGTATATTTCTGGTGAGTTTTAATGAAGTATTTGTATATACACATTCAAACAATTAAATCCTAAAACAGTGAAAAAGACAAACTAATGAATACGAAAAAGGGTTAAGGCAAGAATATAAAAATAAATAGTAAAAACAATAGAAATGTTGCTTCTCTCTTATTTAACTTACAACACTCAGATCCTAAGAAGCTGTGGTAGTGAGAATTATTCACATAATCTTTTTTTTTTTTTTTTTTACAGTACCCGTTCATTTACACAGTATTTACAGCAAAACTGAACTTGTACACCAAAAGAAAAATCAGTAAACTTAAATTAACACAATTTGTCTATGAACACAAAAATATTTTTTGTATTTTGTCAGTATGTAAAACATTTACACACAGACTTACAAATAGTGTAGTACAGCAGTCATTTTATATCAAATCAGTCAACAGAGAAATCTCAAAATCTTATTCAGTTTTTGTACAAATTTCTGCTTTCAACTAATATAGACAGAGTTCACATTAACTGCATTAACTTGTGTGTGTGTGTTTTCTGCACAACGAACAGTTTCCTTTTTACAAAGTGAGTTGCGTTATGAAATAGTGGGAAGAGACAAACATGCTGGTGATATCCAAAAGGGCATACTGGAAAACAAAACAAGCATGACTTGAATGGTGGTCGAATTGCAGAACAAGTTATTTTTCGGTAACTACAGACAATCAGCAGAAGCCAATGAAGTTGATTTGTGCAAGCAGCTCTCAATAAAATGCATCTTCATCTACAGTACCTTGTCAAACTATTCACACCTGTTAAGCTTTTCCGTATGTTGCCATACTACAGCCACAAACTTCAATGTTTGCTACTATTTTACTTGATAGGTCAACACAAAGAAGCTCAAAAGTAAACTCAAAATATAATCCAAATCCAAGTAACAATTAAGATAATACAAATTAACTTTTGTACAAATGAAAACTTGAAAAGTGAGAAATTCATTTGTGTTCAGTATTTGTATTTGAATTTCTGGTGGTCTGCAACTGAGTACACTGCAACCAGAACAAAACTGAAACTTTGGAGAAAACATTTACTGCACAAACGTGATGACACTGGAGAGAGGCTTTGAAGCATAGAAGTGAAGCAGGAAAGCATGGAGGTGTCAGAACCGTAGCAGTAAAAGCACAGGACTGTGCCGCCTTATTAAGCCGGGCTGTCTGTAAACAGATTCAACACTTGGTGACCTCTTGGCATACTCAAATCCAGGGCTGCGTGACATGGCTTTAATTATCCCCCTTAGCCCCCTCACCAGCTTTCTTTTTTTCCTCTTATTTTTGTCCCTCTGCTTTTCTTTGTGGCATATGGTGCTGAGGATGCAGAGCCCTGGGAGATGCAGCAGAAGTCCAGCCCATCGCTAAGCTACGCTGATTTAATCAACAGCTTGGGATGGTGTTTGTTCTGACCTGCAAGAAGTGGTAGTGACACATCACACAGCATTGATAATGTGAGTGCTGTGGATAAATGTTGGTATCTGGCCATCATCATCATCATGATTAGCGAGATGACAGTAATGCAGAGGAAAATATTCAAAAAATATGCCCCGGTTCAGAGGCTGGAAACTGGGAAGGATGTGGTTTATTCTGTGTTTGGTATTTTTCTAACCTATAAAGAAAGCAGACCTACAGTATATCATCAATAGATCAAAATCATCAGAGAAGTGTTTTCACTTTCGTCCGAAAACGTGTAGACCTACTACAAAAATGTATGTTGGTAATATCCAGCTTTATAAACATTAAGATATTGTACTCTTTTATTAATGGGTTTATGTTCATACAGT
The DNA here is from genome assembly GCA_903066825.1 of Alfaro cultratus. Taxonomy (NCBI): domain Eukaryota; kingdom Metazoa; phylum Chordata; class Actinopteri; order Cyprinodontiformes; family Poeciliidae; genus Alfaro; species Alfaro cultratus. The sequence continues at coordinate 20,887 of CAEFZX010006748.1, forward strand.
CAAGTGGAGCTGCAAAGCAAGCAGAAAAGCGTGAGATCAAATTAAATATATGACATACAAGTTGTGGTCACTTTTATGATAAAATGACAAGACAGCAAATCATAATTACAATGAAGCTTTGATTACCACATTACGATTTAAAAAACAACAAAATGTTAACGTCACAAAATGTTACTTTCTATGCATAAAACAGGAGCAAGATCATTTATCAAATTTGAAAAATCACCAGCAAGAGAGACTTGATGCCGGACTGGAAACTGATTCCACATCACATCAGTTAAAGGTTAAATTCTTCACATTCTGTGGTTTTAATAAAACTACCAGCTCTTTCATTGAAGGTGAACCCATTTTCTTTTTTTGTTGCCAAAGAAACACATTTTGTGATATCTTCTTTAGATGACCAATCCAGAGTGAGCCAATATTTAAGTACAGATGTATGGAGCACCGAAACGTGACCACCTGCTTGTCTGTAGTTGCTTGTTAGAGTTTGTACACATCTTCTTGAGACATTAAGGGATAAAAAACAAACACAAAGACACATATACAACACTTAGTGTGATGATGACCGCAGATCTTCTCCTGAGTCTCACACACACGCTCGCTCACTGTCAGAGTTGTGGCAAAAGGACACCGCTTCGACACCCAAAGTCTGCCCAGTGTGTGCTTCCTGTGCACTCACTGTCATGCACACCTTTGTGTGCAAGTCTGTCTTATGGATCCAGTGGGAAGGTTGTCTGATGAAGGAGGCCGTGTGACAGTCCCATAGTGAGAAGAAGAGGAGGAATGAGTTTCAGTTGTTCTGAAGGCAGTCGAGATCCACCAAGCAGCAAATGTTCCCGTTCTGAACAACACAGCATGACAAGACAACAGAGGGAGCATTAAATAATGCAGACGGCTATACATTATACATGTTGATTGTAAAGTCCAGAGGCTGAGCCACTGTTGCCTAAAAAGACTTCAGATTTTAGAAAAAGCTGGAAGAGTGTAAGCAAAAGTGCAGAGTTTATTTATAGTGTATTTTAACATGCCGCACATAAATTTTCACCCAATAATAAGTTGCAATATGGCGAGAGTAACTCAAGGGATTGAACAGTTTTATAAATGGAGAACAAAATGTCTGACTGTCATTTTGTCAGTGACGCTATTAAACTTATGCACAACTGAGACAAATACAAAATCATAGGTCATAAAAGCTTTATGGCTAACATCTTTTAAATAGACATAGTTTTGACAAGTCTTGTTTTCTACTTGTTCTTTAGAGAGTTTTTTTTTTAGATCCTGTGAATTTTTAATCTGCTGTATTTGAAGATTAATGCAGTTCATCAGATATGCCTGTGTGCTAAGAACGGATCTCATTAAAACTATCAAGATTTGCTGTTTTTTGTCTTTACAAAGGATTTGTATATCTGAAAACTGCTTCAAGGGTTAACATCTTACAGCTGAGCTTCAACTTTCAAATCATATGTTATACAATTTCTATATGATATATGATATGGAGTGTATGACCTGCTACTGTGTCATCACAGAAACCTTTATGTCAGGTCAGCCAAAGCTAAGGCAAACTATGTCTCTAACAACATCAATCAAGCATATGGACTTACTAAGCAACATAGATCCTTATATAGACCAGGTTCACAGTGACCCTGATCTGTCTGCACAACAGCTGCTGATACCAAAGATGTTGACGTGAATTCTCTGATCCAGGTCATGGTAGTCGTAGGTTCTCAAAAAAAAATTAAAAATGAATGCAGCAGAAAGTTTTGTTGCCATTTACTGAATTACTTGGGATGTTTTTTTTTGTTTTTTTTATTATTATTATTATTACTGGCAGGTGTTGTTAAAAAAAAAAAAAAAAGATTAAATACAGAATGTATGCAACTGGCTGCTCTCTCTCTGAACTGGAAACAGCCGAGTTGGCAAGCAGCTGTAAAGTGGGAGGGAGTGTGAATGGTGTTGTAACACCCCTAAAGGAACTGCTTTCCCCCAGAAGTTTTGATTTGATTTATGTAAGATCACATTGTAGCAGGATGTGTAGGCACAAAAAATACACTCTTTCTAAAGTTGTTGGGTGCAACTAAAAAAACAGATAAAGTGGGAGAAAGAAGCAGTTAAAGATGAAATCACACATGAGCTTTAGTCTGTCTCATAAGGGAAAATAATGTTCAGGTTCTGGTATGTAGGTTGGTTCAAATCAGCTTTATATTATGGCATTTTAAGCAATTAAGACGGTAATATTTAATACCTTTTTCCAAATGCTTTTGTTCTGTTACTTTTCTCTCTATTTTGTCCAAACCAATGAAGAACAGAAAACTTTCTTTAATAAGTGTTAAGTTTGAGGTCATTTGCTGCTTTCTTCTGGCAGCACTGTGGGAAATGTTAAATACAGTGTTGTCACAAACTCTTGCTTGCAGGGGAAACTTTGCAATTGGCTGGTAGTTAGAGTTGACACAACAATCTATTGTATTCCTTTTTAATCAGCGGTTTAATGAAAGCCATTTTACAAGTTCTAGGAAGTTTTCGAGTGAACGTTGGACTAATTGTTACCTTCACATCGAAAACAGTTGAAAACCGCTTTAGAGAAGTAAAGGGAATTAGATCAAGCTGAGATAATGAGTGTTCAATTCAAAGGATAATTATGGTTTACTGCAACCTGTCCGATTTCCCAATGCAGATATTGCATTATTTTGGCTCAGCAGATCATGTTTACTTTTGATTTTTCACTTCAGTTGTAGTGAATTCAGAAATCAATAAGTTGTACAAAATAGCAGCTTAACGTTTTTTTTTTTTTTTTCCAAATCCAAACCTGGAACAAAAAAAGCAAAGGGCCAATAAACAAAACAGGACTGGATTTTACTTTAAAGGAGAAACACTCAAGACTTAAGAAAACTAAACTGGATTCTTGCTTATTTTAGTTCAGCAAGGCATAAAACTTTATATCTTGCTAAGGATTAAATACATTGCAAAAATATAAAGTATAAAATATAAAATTTCTAGTGAAAATATGTTAGCATGCTTGGAATAAGAAAAATAAATTACAAGTAACTTTTAAGCAAAATATAGAAACTATTTTTAAGTCAATAATTATGTAAAACTGATGAAAAAGTACTAGTTCCACAGGCAGAATGTTTCTCTCATAACATGGGAAAATGTCTTGTTATAAGTGAAATTATCTGCCAATTGAACAAGTACTTTTTAAATAAAAATATGTGTTCTGAGTGGTAATAAACTATTGTTTAAAGCTCATTGTGGAGTTGAGCTTGAAAAGGAGTCGCTTGGTGATTATTGATGCTTTGACCTACCTTACACTTGCAGGTAGTGCAGGGTGACTTGGGCATATGCCATGTGTCCCCGCTGAGGCGAGTGACACCTGTGGGGTCTGTGCACGTCTGCCGAATGTCGTACGACAGGTTGTCAGCCAAGCAGGGGTCTGTGACGCAGCGCGGGCAACACTCACCCTCTGCCACTGCCGTGTACTCGCACAATAATACGGGACAAACTAAAGGCCAGCAGTCGACCTCCCCCTCCTGCAGAGGCACAGGCCAAAAATAAAAACAAAGAGGCAAGAGAATTCAGAAATGTTGCTTCATGCTTCTTAGCACATTTGTCTGCAGATAAAATTAGAGCTCCCACTAATGTGTTGTCACATTTCAAATTATAAATGTGGTAATTATCTCAGCCTTCACACACAGCTGAACAGCGCATTAGACAGCTCAGCTCTGAATTTCATATTGATAAGAAGGTTCTGTATCATTGTTTAATCTAATTGAGCTTTAATTCCATATTAAGGAATTTAATATCAGAAACTGTTGTGATGCTATTGAAAAAACCCCCACAATTTTCCTGAATGTGTGTGAATTTCTTTTGATTTTATGTATGTTGCTCATATGTACACACCATGCAGCGACACTGCTGGCAACCGTACATCCAAGACGCTCCACTGCGGTAGAGTGTTCGTCCACTCTGGTCCAGACACTGACTGCTGGGCCGGTTGTCACAGCTGGGACAGCAAAACAGATCCTCATCTGGGTCTGCACAGTCACAGGGTTTCCTCCTGCAGAACGTCTGTCCGTCCTGTGCAATACAGGTTACAGTAGGAACTAGCAAATTAACACAAGCCTCAATAAGGCAAACACAAGTAAAATCAGATACTTCTGATATTTCTGCTTGCTCTCTGACATTAAATAAGACTAAAGAGTTCCTGTTTAGTAAAAAGTGTGTAAACTAGAAACAAAACACACAAAGACAAGATTGAATCGAAGCTCCTACCAAAAGGTGCCAAAATAACTCAAACAAAGGAAGTAATCGGAATGCAGACAAAGGAAAGGATTTTTATAAATAAAACAGGAAAGAGAAAAACTGTATCTAAAGACTGCAACTCAAATCAGAATATAAATAAATGACAACAGTTCAATGAAAAATAACTGAGATTCTTAAAACTAACTGAAAAGTAAATCCACAAATGAATAACAATAACAAAAGTCCCAAGAATTGCTGCACTGCAAAAACACACAATCTTACTAAATATTGTTTTCTAATTTCTATTGCAAATATTTTAGTATACTTGAATTAAGATAAAACTAACTGAAAAGTAATTTATCAGCAAGATATAGAAGTTTGTCTCAAGTGAAAAAAGTCTCTGATATTGATGAAAACATACAAGCTCCACTGGGGAAAAATGTTCTGAGTAAATTAATCTGCCAATATGGAACTAGTACTTTTTCATCAATTCCTTTTGCTGAAAAGGTACTTCTGAGGTAGATTTGTCTTATTTCAAGCACTACGATATTTGAACTAGCAACTAGACGACAATACTTGGTACGTTTTTGTGCTTTTTCAGTGTATAAATTATTCTTATTTTATTTAAAGTTAGAAGTATGAAAGGATGCAATGAGACCAAACCTTTCCTGTTTTAGGTCAGTTAGGTTACCAAAATGATTTTGATCTGAATGAATGTCAAATGCATCATAATCATAATAACTTCCCTCTGGCCCAGCTACAGCTATCCGTCGCCTGTACCTGGAAAGAGAAAACTTTATGATCCTTTTTACTGTGCACAGCCGGCACTGTCTGGCCCCAGGAAGATTTTGTTATAGAGATGTAAAAATGTTACATAAAAAGGTCGTTAGAAAATGTATGACGGCCCTAAAATCACTTTGTATGGCATAAAAGGGCAGCGTAAGGCCAATGTTTTATTGATCCATATTGTCCTGCTATGGCAACTGCTCCATTAAGCGGTGCCATTTCTGATGGCCATGATCTGTCCAGTAATGGCCCTTGACATGTAGGGAAAGCACCGCTCCTCGCAGGGAATGTTTGTGGTGGCAAACTGCAAATTTTAATGTCAGCAGTGAGGTTACGCCTGCAAATAAAAGCTAAAGCTACACTGCTGTGCTAAGCAAAATAGTGCAAATTCCTGTCCAGAACTTTAATGTAAGACAAATTAGGACTCTTTTTTTTCTCTGCACTTTAATGAAGAAAATACTTATCTTATGATTTGCTTTGTTTAAAGGTTTTCTTAAAAGTGTTTGTAGTCTTTTTAAGGACTTTTTAATCCAATCCTATTATTTTGTTATAAAAAATGATGGTGCTACCTTAAGAGAAAATTCATGACAACCAATTTTCTTCAGAAATCACTTGGGATTGCAAAGTGACACAATGTGAAAATGTTCTAGTGCTCTGACAATTTTGCAAGAGGGCATGAACTTTTCATGAATAAAGAACAAGAGAAAAGAATAAAGCACTCTGATCCATCGTTGCTTTATGATCTGTAGAAGGATGCAGACTAATTTTTCTTCCATTTTCAAGCAAAAAAAAAGAAGCAAATGTATTTCAAATATTGAGATAAAAAGTTGAAAACCTCACACCAACCCCATCCTCAAAATCCAATATGGCTGCCACTTATTTAAGTCATAATGATAACTGTAACATTCCTTTTTTAATGTCTGACCGCATTTACTTCTTTTGATGAAAATGTGTATGTAGTGATTTGATTGCTTCCTTTTAGAATAGTTCTTTTAGGTTTCGAAGCAATGACTAATGGACTTGAGCTGCTAAATGTTTTGGATATTTGTGGTTTTTACTTCTACAGCACATTTAATTACATCACCTTTTGCATGCTTTGCTGCTGCCGCTACAACAATACACAATGTGCTTGAATTTATAGGATACAGGTACAGATAGAGTAAGTGAGACAGTCAGTGAAATAAATGTGTCAGAATCTAATAATGCATTATGAAATATATTCTATGATTGTAAAATAAAAAAAAAATAACTTTAAAGTACTGTTTTGTCTTAAGCCATGCCAACCACTAAGCGTGTAGCGGAAATTTTCTAACCTTATGAAGCTCACTGGCTCCATCATTCTCAGCCGTCACTTTAGATCAAACGTCTATTTCTCTCTTTTATATAAATCTTAATCTCAGAGTCTCCCTTTCCCAAAGACAAATGTGATCAATATCTCACTTTCCTGCAGCCACTGTTCTCTACCTCGATATGTCTCCTGAGTACAGAAGGAAGTCATTAAACTGCCACAAATATTTGTCACAGTGTAATGCAATGATAAACAGGCGGGGGTGTATTTCGTTCTGGTGACAGAAGCATCAGATATATTCCATAAATTTTCGGTAGGGTTCATAAATCTGGATAGAACATATTAGCTAAATCAGTACCGGATTGGCAGCTGTGCAGAAAGTGTGTGGCATAATTGGGCTGGAACTGACAACAAGAACAGATTTGAAGATTTTTTTTATCAAACAATTTTTCACAGTGACAACAATATAATCACCAACAGATTCTGGGAAAAGCAATTTAATGTATACAGATAAAATAATAGAAAAATAAAGTGCCTGTTTAAAAAACGTTAAATGTGATCTATTGTCTTTCTCTAAAATAGATTGGTCTAAACAGTGGCAAACCATTGAATATATTCAGAAAAGCCCTCAGTGGACCCATAATGAAATAACTAGACATATTTCATGTTACTTATATTTTAAAACTTGTAAAAACATATTTAGAGGGATGCTTCTCTTTTCTATTATGGTAAAATACTAGTTTTATTTAGAGTTTTCTGCTGAATTGCTGTCATTTTCTATTAGGAAAAAAATATCGCCAATCAAAGATTCTGGTATGCGATGACTAGGCAGTCTTTTTCCACTCGAGGGATATTCTGCATCCTGCTCTAAACACCTTCAGCTTTAGACTAAACACAAGAATAAATTCTCGTAGGAATTTTGAGCAGTTGGTCATATTTTTGATTTGCTGTCACTTGGCATATACTGGTCCAAAGGTGTTCCAGCTAGCCTGGGGACAAGTTTGATAAGAGACAGAGCTGAGCTGGTGACAAATACACAAGGATATTGAAAAGGCCGCCATGGGGATACAAAACTGTCACACACTTTTATTTTTCCCTTTTTAAAAGAAAACTGAACCATAATAGCATTGTTGCTAAAATTCCCAAAGTAGGGGAAGTTCTTCTCGACTGTATTTGTTAACTTTTGAGACACTTAGCCATTTCACTAACGCTGCAAAAACAACTAAGCCAAAGGTTGTTGTAAGGCACAAGTTTACTTTTGGGAACACCAAGATAAATCACTGAACAATTCCTTCAAATGGACAGAATAGATTTTTTATTTTCATTTGAGCACCTAAGCTCAGTGAAAGGGATTATTACTGCAGTTTTCGCACCATTCATTTCAACATGCCAATGTAGCATGTGCTGTTGAACATGATTATTTCCATGCTGTTCTGTATGAGTTGCATTGATGAACATTTATTTTCTGTTTGCTCCTCATGTTCATTTTATTGTTCACAACTTTTGTTGTAGTCTGCTATGTTTGATAAATGTGTGCTTGCTTACATAACAGAAACTAGAGGTTAACTGTGAGAGGAATATCAATGGAAGACAATTTTATTTTTATCCTTTTTTTTTTTACAAAGAATAAAATGTATTTAAGTTTTAGTTTTATTAAACCTACATTGAATAGAATATGAACAGCTTTATTGTTCTATAAAGGATTAAATTCAAGAAGCCTGGCAGTTTCCACTTTTCTGTTTTGTATTGAAGGCAAAAATGACCTTCCATAATAATTTGAGATTGGATTTTTAACTTGAAAAATGGTAAGAAACTTTTAAATTGAACATCAGTTGAACTAGTTTCTCTTAACTAATTGAATAAAATTACCCACTGTATGCTTGATTTCAACTTTACCTTGCAGGAGCACAGAGCACAGCGATCATAGGTGGGTTTCCAGTCTTCTCCATTGCGTCTTATAACTTCGTCTTGTGGGCAGTTTCCGCTGCAGCCTGGACCAGATGTGCACGTGCAGTCATAGCCTCCTGGGAGGTTTACACACACACTATCATTCCAGCAGGTGTGTGTCTGCAAAGTGCACTCATCGATGTCTGAAAGATAAAATATAAACTCTTCAACGTGTAGAAAATAATTATTTATAGCTACCGCAATAGCTATAAATATTGCAGTACTCATTTTAGATTACAATTGTTTATGCAAATGTTTTTGTAAAGCATTATTATGCACTTTTGAAATTAGACTCAAATAGCAAATGTTTGAAAATTAAAAAAAAAAAAAAAAAACTTGACATACTAAAAAAGTAATATATACAACTAAATAAATACTTTAAGACAAAAATTATTAACACATCTACACATATGTTTGTCTTTTCTGTTACTCTCTGCCATCATTATTTATACAGGTATGTCTAAAAATGATTAGAATAAATAGGCTACCATAAATGTTCATCACCAACTCTAGAAAGTGAAACTCATATCATATAAATGCATCTCACCATATGTAAAAAACTAAATTTCACTAAAAAAAATTTAATAATATATAAGATCAATAAAAATCGGAAAGCTGTTTTTCCTTTGGCCTTAAAGCTGCACAAATTGGAAGTACAAAAATGCATTTTCTTAATGGAAAAAACTCAATTTTTGATAAAAGGTTGTTGCATTAGGATTTCAGTTGCATCAAAATTAGTGCCTTTTCACAAAACTACAATGGAAACACTTTTTACATCAAATTAAAACCATTTACAGGATCAGGAAACCTTTGCAGGTGTTCTGAGTTAATTAGCTGATTGGAGTAACACCATGAGTTTCCAGTATTTCACTTTTTCTCAATATTTGATTGATCTGAGATCCTTAAGTACCTGACAGCTTTGGAAAAAAAAGAAGAAAGAAATAGCCAATACAATGTTGAGTTTTTAAGAAACATTCAATTTATAAACTAAACATTCAACTATCTAAAGGATGGCAATAATTTAAACACACTGCACTAGAGAAATAAAGCCTCTAAGAATACTGAGAATATATTAAAAGGTTTTTTCTTTTTCAGAAAAAAACCCAAAAGTGACTTTTATCTTTCAGTGTCTTTATGTTAAAGACAAAACCGAGAACAGCCAAGATTATCCTTTCCACATTTTCAAGGGGAAATATTTAACTCCTTAACTTTTTTTTTTTTTTTTACCTATTTTTTCAATTTACTGTGAAGCTCAGAATGAGCTAGATGTGACATTCAGAAACTCTGCTGTGCCCAATTTACTATTGCAGCCCCGAGTTATTCAATAATTCTTTTAAATTAACAGCATTCGGTAAGTAAGGCAGTGAAAATTGAATGTTCACACTGACGCGGTCAGACAGTCACAAGCAGTGTGAGAAAATTCTTATTTTACTAAAGCCTTTCAGATCAGAAGTTTTAATTCCCACTGCTATATGTTTTAACACACACACTACCTCACAGCGAAGCTATAAAGAAACATTTGAGCCACATGGAGGACGTTAAGCTTCCACTGCATCACCATCAGCTTCTTTCTTTAGGCTATGGCATTTTAAATTCATCTTTCTAACTCTTTCATTTTTAATTCTCTGTTTCTAACTGCATAATTTATTCATGCATCTATAACTTTTTTGTGATCTCTGCGATCTATAATTTTTATGGCATAATTATGATTAAAATTTTGCTTGATTGTGTGGATAAGATGTATCGTGCTTTCTCTGCCATCCTTATACACACTTTAAGAAAAAAAAGGCACCATCTGCTTTGCAATAAATCAATAAAGTCGTATCTTATCCCATCTTATCTTCATATATATGGAATCTACTTTGCATACTCTAGTAGCATCATAGTTAGATTTAGCTGAATCATCAAAGATCCCGCTCAGTCAGCTTCTTTTTCTTCCAAACCCCAACAAACCAAAATAAGAAATCCATTCAGAGAAAAGGTGGATGATATTTTCATTTACTTTTCATAACCCCTGGGTAAAAAAGCCCCTCCTTAACTTTTACCATGGCATTTAACTCTCTTTATCCTCCCTAAATGTGAGCTGTTCAGAAAGAAAAAAAAGGACCAAAGGCCTTTTGACAGCAGCTCTGTTCTCCCCTGCCAGAAGCTGCTGTCTGTAATCACTCCCATAGCACACTGACAGCACACTGCTGGTGCTGCATAAACAAAGGACCAAAAAAGAAAAACTGAAATCGCTCAGAAAATAGGTTTCTGTTTATTGGTTGTCTTTGTTGAGCAAAAATATGTCAGCAAGTCAAATTCTTTTTACATTGTATGACTGTGAGCCCATTAAAGCGGTTTTCTCTCTTTTTGTCTGTTTTCCTGCTGATACTCTGCACTTAGTTCTTTTACATTTTTATCTGGCAATCCGAGGTTAAATATTTCATAATCTTCAGTAACCAATTTGGCACAAATCAGCCTGAACAAAACCGTATCAAACTTGTTTCATCTTTTACTGTCTGGGCTGTGTTTTTTCCATGTTCAGAGCAGCTTGAAGTGAGCCGACTCCATGTGATCATGTAAAAGATCAGACACTTCAACTACAAATTCCTGTGAATTTAGCTCTCCTTCCACAATTAGGAATAACATTTTCCACTTTCATGCAATTTGTAAAATGTAAAATCTTGGCCAATAAGGGATCTGATAGCATCACTCCTCTAATAAACATATTTAGGCTTTAATGTAAACTAATAAGGACTCTCAGATTGTTCAAAAAAGAACTGAAAAAAGGTTCTGGGTTTACGTCTCTTTAAACATAGTTCCAGTAGGAGGCTGAAAATATACTCATCTTAACATGATTTTCAATTATTTGAGTAAGTCTTTTTCAAACTATAATGAATATACAAGAAACAGTCTCAATGAATAAAAAATAAAACTCTGTTTAAAAATTAGCCATACCTCCCACCAGCATATATAGGATGTCCCCAAACATACTGATATTATTCTAGCTGGATATTAAACTGTCTCTTGATTCAGTTAATTTATGCTGATCGGTTTGCTGGTAATGTTTCACCCCTTAAACATATTCTAGACATGCAGCCAACTCTAATTCTAGTTCTTTAACTATATACTAATACAAATCAAAGGTTTTAGCTGCCAAACTCTGGTTGAGTTGACGCAATTACTCTCAAACAATGAAGGGTATGTACTCAGGTCATTAAGTGCCAAATGGCAACACTGAACATGAAATGTTTAATAAAGCACCATTTCTGTATGAAAATTATTGCTTAGCACATAAAATGGAATGGAAGAGACAAGCTAACAGGGTAATACGCCACATAATTTAATTTAATGGCATGAACACAGAAAGTGACCCATCACTTCTAGTCAAATGTGACAGCGCTAATGTGCAAAATGAATCCAGATAACTAAAAATTAAATGACTTGTATCTGCTGCCTTTTCAGACAAAATAATGCAGTTGTCAAGTAGTATTTGAAAATTAAAAAGAAAAGAAAGAGCAAAGTGATGGAGGAAACATTAGAGGCCAGCAGCAGGGATGATGATGCAAGTTTTTTTTAGGTAAGGAAAAAGTATAACTTGCCGAGAAAAAGATATTTGTTGCAGGGGGAAACCAGGCAGGTATCAGGACAAGTTCTTACAGATATTTCAGAATTTACTTTCACTCACACTCCAAAATATTAGGAAATAGGAAACAACAACTTGTTCTCTAGCTTACTATGACATACTGGCATGTGTGTTTGAGATCATTGTATTACTCAATATTAAACTTATGGTATGGCTTTTGAGCTGAACTGAGATAAGATAATTTGGACATAGTTCTGACTTATTCCCTCCACTCTTTCAGACATAGCCTTTCCAATTTTGAAGTAGGGGCATATTTCTTGGTGTGAAACTTTTAGTTATGGCAATGGGAAACTTATTTTTTGGAGCAGAGTTCCTTCACAAAAGTCCTGATTCTGGTATTGGGAATTTTTCAGAACATTAAAAAAAAAAAAAAAAGTCTTTCTACGAGGGATGACAGTTTGGATCAGATGATTGAAACATGGCTAGCATTGGGTGTTCCAACAAGAAAATTATCCCAAGAGAGAAACTCTAAAAACTTTTAATCACATATTGGTGAGAAATTGGTTGAGATAAATCTACAGTAAGTTCTAACTTGTGCACACACACCTAAACTTTCCTTTTTGGGGGGAATGATGAGTGGTCTTCAGAAAGCAGACCTTCTCTGGGTGGACTAAGAAAGTACTTGTCAAACCAGCTGCAACAAGATACTGTGACACTAGTGAATGTGCTCCCTAATTGGCTCCACTATCAATTCTTCTGGAGAAGGAGAGAGGGGAAAGAACTCAGCCGCAAATTTATTGTGCCTCCGACAGGCTATTTCCATACGCTAAATGAAATCCCCATCAGCCAGTCAGATATACTGTACCTCTGCTAGTGATGGATTAATACTCTTCATGCTACATTCACTGCATTTAGCCACAAGCTGCTGCCTGCAGATGAGGCGCGCTCTTACATGCAGGCTGTAAACAGCAGCGGTAGAATAAAACACAAAAGCCCTTTGGATAGACCAGCTGAGCTGAAGCAACAAAACTTTCGCTCTCACCCAAATGTACTGTCACACATGAAAAGACTAATCCTATGTTAAAACATGACAATGCATAACCAGAGAAAAACACACACACAATAAAAAAACACCAGGCACAAGCCAGTAAATCCCTCTGACAGATGTTTGTAATTAGAAGGCATCAAAAAGCCGAGTATTTGTGTATTTAAATTATATTCCTTTGGTCGGTCTTCAGGCGGTCCATATGGAGAGGTCGAGTGCTCTACAGCAAGAGAAAAAATTATGCACACACCCTGTCTTTCTGAGAGACATTGGAAATTTACAACATTGGAAATTAACAATGAAAATGTTATTCTCATTTTCATTCACAATCTGTTTATTACAGCCACCTGTCGCCCCTAAAGCAATAGGAATGATAAACATGAGTTGAGGCAATGCATCTGCAGCTTTTAGTTAAAGCTATAAAGCATTGTTTGCAGCTGCTTGGGTTCTCACCTCAGCAGTGCACTGCAAGGTAACATGGCATGTCTTCCATGTATGCTCAATACATTGCATCACAAAGATTATTTCCATTAATGATCCAATAGTGATTATTTTCTGACTGGGTGGTTGAACTGTGGTATTAATCTGTAATAGTTTCCATTTCTAGGGGTGAAGTGTTTGTGAAAAACTTGTACAACGCTTTCTTGCATAATGAACCAGAGAGTGAAGTTACTTAAAAAATAAAGAAGCTTAAGACGTTTCTCATCCTTCTAAGGGTGTTGTTCTAAAAAATGTGCTTCAAGTCGGCCAGTGCGTGAGTAAATGATGGCCTTTGGTGGAACATCAAGTCCTGTTTGAAGTTTGTGTGTAGCTTTCTTGTATACTTCATGCATGAAGAGTACACAAATCCCCATTTTTAATGACACTGGGATGGGTTAGTTTAACTTTTGCCATATTTAAGGATAAACTGACAATCAGAGGGTGACGTTTAGATGCTGTATGAGAAACCATAAGAGGTCAATTAATTATGAGCACAATCAAACAGAAAGTAGGTCAGGCTGCCAGCAGTTGGAGTCATATTTTGTATTCCTCAAGATGAAGTCAATGAATATTCATCAGTTGAGCATCATAAAATTAAGAATCAATCAAGTCAATCATGGTTTTTATATAACATACTTCAGCAACAAGGCAGTTCAAAGTGCTTTACATCATAAAAAACGTCATACAGACACCAGTTGTGAAACCAGTAACAAACATTACATTTTGCCATCGTCAATATACATCAAATATGTTGGTCAATGTTCCAGTTATTATGGGTTAAAATATGGGAAGAAAGTTAACTATTTGGTCACTGTCACAACATTTAAGAAGCACTTGCATAAATCCTGTAGCAATGACACACATGTATGGCAGATACGGCATCTCAGATGATGCTCATGCCATGAAATTTATCACCTTACCCAAAAAAATTCCTAGCAGCCCTGCTTACATAAAGATCAAATTGCATATTTTAAAATATCAGTTGTGTAGGAAGGCGATGCTGGATTGTTATCTACCAAAGGCGGAATGTCTTCCTACACCATTGAAACAAAATGCAGATATTCAATGGAGTGATTGGATAAAATGTGCTGCACAGATGGATGCCCTGGGAGAAACTCATCCAGTTATTCTGTGTGCCAAGGACAATTTTAATTTTAGCTAGAAGCCCTTTTTACAGCGTATGCACTGAGAAGGAAAGGTACATCAACTTGTTAACACTTGCTTTGTGAGAGTAATTACTTTTAATACCACAGCTAAAATGATTTATTTGGTCTATTTATGTATTCGATAAGACTTTCCTGCATATAGCTCTTGCTGGTGTAGAAATCAAATCAAATTAGTGCTCCTTTGTCTCTCATGGATTGATGCACCTTCAGTGAAACTTCCTGCAAAAATCACGTATTTTTAAACTGGATGATGAAGCTATGTTCTGATATCTTGATATAAAATGCTATATTATGTTAAATATCGATTGACTCGTGGAAGGCTGTTTAGAAGACATTACAGAGTTAGAAAATTACTGTTAAACTGAAAATTTTCTGGACGGCTTAAAACCTAACACTGGGTATCATGAGGGGAGAAAAGAAGGCAGATATAAAAACAGAGCACAGAAATAACAGATTGTTGTTAAGATTGTAAGCAATCAGTGCATGCAATTCAATCACATTGTATATCTTATACAATGGATGAATATCATTTCATCAGGTCTGATCGGTAGCGCACAAACTCCCCAGATTATTGCTGTAATTTGCTCCAAATAGTCTTTTACGTCACATATTTATGTAACTGTACCACTTTAGAAACAATTTTCATGGCATATGGTTTTATCACAGGAATCATGACGGCTAAAATAAAAGTCCATTTCTGTCTAGTTAAGCAGTCTCTTGGTAGCCAGCCTCCTCAGCGATCTGCTCATTATGTTTCTCAAAACAAACTGCGGAAAAAGGCGTGCTGTTTCTCATATGACAAGCTATAAGATCCAACATTGCTGCATTTCTAATTATATTAAAAGGAACTGAAAGTGAACATACTTTAATACTTCCTTGAGGTTACTCTTGTACATTGCTATCCCATTCGAATGTGAAAACTAAAACTTGCACCATCATAGTCAATTTTGCAGAGTAGCTGAAATTTAAATGAAGCCACTTTTTTTGGTGGAAAGCGCTGAGATCATAACTCTCCCATCCAGGTAGATAAATGAGAGCAGGCTGCTGATGTTGCATTTTGATTCAAAGGTTAATTGACAGCAGAAGTATTTCACTCACTCAAGCGATCCTGTTTGCTGCATCCGTTACAAGCACAAAGCTGCCATGCTTGGATTGTTAAGAGGGATGTCCAGATTCTAAGAGATTCTGAGCACTGAGCTGAAGGTCATGTGTAATGTAGTGAGCCGATGCAGTTCTTGATGTTCAGTTAATGTTGGAGACAGAAGTCAGTAAGCAGCTACAGTGGAGCATTAAATGTCACTGAATGAGCAATTCCTTATGGAAGAGGCTTTCATTTTAAAAATCCTAATAAAATCAGAATTATGAGTATGTTGACATATAGATAGCTGTTTTTTTTTTAGCAACATAGTTATAATCCCTGTTTTGAGCATCATTAGTATCTACTCAGCTTCTCTAAGATTTATTAATTGATCAAAAATATTCGAGAAATAAAGCAATGTTTAAAGAAGACAACTGAGATTAACAATAAGACTAATGTGTTCAGCACAACAGAATAAAAATATTAGTTAAGATCTGTGAAAAGCCGAATAAGAAATAATATTAATAGCAATAACACACACAAACAAAATTCTAGTTGTTAAGGTCTGAAGGATTCTTTTTGTAATGCCCTCCCAGACTGTAATTAGTAATCTTTTCACAATTAGAAGAGTAATGCTTGTTTGGAAAATGCAATGAACACAGTTAATCTATCGCTTCTATTTTTGCATCATGTGATGTAAATGACATCAGGATCATTTAATTGTTTTTAATTCAAGTTTTTAAAGCTAGGATTGCTTAGCTTATCTTGCTTCCTTCCGTGATGTACACTTAAACATGCAAAGTGGGAGCTATAGCTTTTTGTATCTAGTAATTGTTAACAAAAAATGTTTGATTATTTGACGTCACTGTACCTGTATTTTCAGGTATACTGGAAACCTACAAATTTTTATTCATAAATCCTTCAGGCACCCTCTAGCAACAGGCGCCTATTTTAACACTTCAAAACTAAATATACCTTAATATACTTAAATACCCAAAGAGGAAACCATCTTAGTATTTCTCCAGAAGCCAACATCTGCAGTCTTCCTTATCTCTGCCACAGTTGCTGTTGGGAGTACAGCCAATCAGCACCAAGGATTGGTTACATTGCAGCAAAAAGGATGTCAATATCCTTCACCTAGGTTTACTAGCTTCCCAATTCTTCTTTTATATAAATATATATTATTTCTATGCATTTTAGTTATTTTATTTGGAAAACTGGAATACTGACCTGCGGATAGGCAGGAGTTCACTGCAAAACATCCCAGTCAATGAATTGTAAAACAATGGCACTTGTAAGATTTTATCAATTTAAAACATAGTTTGATGAACAACTTATAAAAAAGAGAGGAAAGAAGACAATTGTTGGCTTCATGTACTGTACTGCACGCACTATGACACTTTGCGTTTACATGGAGTTTTTGTACAGGTCGCATTAGTTACATTTTGAATATTTTCCAGTCCTTCCTAAAAAATCTGTATTTTTGATCATGTGTTCTTTAAATTAGACAAAAGTTCTACATGTAATTTTAGAAAAATCAGAAACATCCTGTGTGAGAGTGACGAATTTGTCACTCAAATCTGTACTACTGTAAGTTTGCAGTATAAGAACGGCCAAGTGGCTCTCTGTAAACCCAATTCATGGCTTAAAACTGCAGCGAAGGGTTTGGAGGGAATTAAGTGTTTCATAAGTGAACAGATAGAGAGAAGAGAAAATGTCAATAACTGTGAGAATGATGAGCATCTACTGATGTGCTGCTGGTCTCTGTAGCACTGATAAGGATGATTTCAGCTCAGTATGCTCACCAATGCAGGAGCTTCCGTCTAGCTGGTAGGATCCATTGTCATGGAAACCACTTCTGCATTCACAGTGGTACCAGCCGGGTAGGTTGACACAGCGGGAGTGGTTGTGGCACTCGATCAGGCCCTCTGCACACTCATCTATATCTGAAGACATGAAAACACGGCAGCAACGGAATCAGCCGCAACATATTTTATGAGGAGAAAACCTGAACGCGAAAGCTCCCCTCATTTGTGCTTTTCGATATCATGTCTTTTTAAATCTGAGCAGGGTATGGCAGCTGAGGCTGATCTAATCAGAACAAATCATTGCTGCAACTGCAGAGCTGAAGCAGTGGTTGCCCACGTCAACCAGCCCCTCAGTCTACCGGAGCAGTAATCAACTCTCAAAAAATCACCTTGTTTTATAGCAGAAATGTTTTTACTATGAATATTTTCATATACCTTCTCTTTGCTTGTTTCAGTTTTCTTACTCAGCAGACTTTGGTGTGCTGCATGCATACACATGCTCAGCCACGAGGTTTAAGGTCTTTGCACCTTCTCAGGAGAGTAAATGTGTCTCATCCATTATGTATGTTGTTAGCTCTGCTCCTCATCTACAGCTTTCTCCCTGCTGGCTGTAAAAGCTGACCTGAGTGCTCGCTTTAGTTAAGGTGTGACTGAAGGTCACACCTTCAATCACGTTAATGCAGAACGGGGCAAACAAAAACTGAAGTGAGGGAATCTGCTTTGACTTCTGACTATTTTCCAAACAACTAATGTTGAAGAAGTTGGTGGTGTGAAATTTATACTTAGTACTAAATAGTATCAATAAAAAGACATGAAAGAAAAAGTATTGTTTCAGTATATGCATTAGTTTTTATAATTATTATTATTATTATTATTATTTTGTCATATCACGATCAAAGATGATATGCACTATCAGCCAATCAACCTTGAGTTTTAAATCAACTTTGAGTTTTAAACTAATTATTTGTGTGGCATAATTTTAGATTTACAGATGTATACAGCTAATTACCTCCGGGACTTAACCAAGCTGAATATTTCCTGGATTTCAGTATCTCTACCCCACTTTTCATTAAGATTTTGGGTCATTAATATTTTTCTCTGTCAACATCAAACTTAAAACTTTTAAACTATCATATGTGTTTTAAGCAACTTCACTCATTGGTTCACTGAAGTCATTTCAAGATTTTTTCCATTATTTCTTTGAACTGTTTGACAACTTTAATTTCACAATCAATAACCTTCCATTTCCAATTGGTTCATGCTTTTGAAAGTATTTGAACACATTTAATAGCAATTATGTTTGTAAATATTAGACATGTTCTCATATATCTTTAAAGGCCATGAGTGTGAAGTACAGTAAGATTTCCTAAGAGAAACTGGGTAATAATAGTAATAAGATACGTATTAATTTGAAATAATAAGCCCCCAAGTTCAGCCTTTATGCAGGCAACAGGGTAGGCTCTGTGAATCTGTATTTGAAATGCTACACCATTCTTCTATGGCATCTTTATTTGGGATATGATTCAACCAAGATAAAGTCGTAATATAAAGAACAAATATTTTTGTGTATATGGTTGACCAAATGACAGAAGCTGACCTGATCTCATACCTGCTAAACCAGCCTGATTTTGACCTGTTAGTTGTGCACTGCTTTACGCTGTATTTGCAAATACACTCAGTCCTGTGAAAACTGGAAACCGTGAAATATTTACAGCTAGTAAAATTGTTTTCACAGTACAATTACATTCTTTTAAAGGGCCCTATAACCACTGAAAGTCAGCCAATGTTCTGTCTATACAATCTGGTTTGACGTCTTTCCACTTTATTGCATTAGTAGTACACACTTGAATGGTCTAAAGCACCACACTGACTTTGTTTTAATTTATTTTTTTAATTTTACTATGGGTATGGTCAACCACATATTTTCTGGCTCCTGCAAATGTTAAAACTGGATCCTGTTACTTTTGACTATAATGCATTAAGCAGGGAGTGGGCTGGATTGTGCACTGGTCTGGTGCAGTTAGGTAATAAGATGTGACAGTTGTCTGGAGGGTTGCCCTCTGTCAGCCTCTCAGGTCAAAAATCTGCTCATAACTACAACAAAAATATTCCGTCTTTGAAGGTCTGTTGGAAGAACAAAAATCTAGAGGTGGCTGCTGGATGAGAACAGCTAACAGCTCAGTAGAACAAAGCTGGGTTCAAATAACCTTTAGACAATAAAGATACTGGCCTTAAAATTCCCTGGCTTCAGAAGTCTGCTCTGTGGTTTTCTGCACTCAAGTTAATATATATACCAGTATTTATATTAAAAAAATGCAAACATTTTAAATAACCTAATTTATTTAAATTTCAAAATATTATAATAAAAACAAAATAGCTCTTTGTTCAACCATGAAGAAAAGAGTTCTCTTTGTTAGTGTGTTTAAAAAAAGAGGTAATCCAAATGCATCTACCTCTGCGAAATGGTTTCACAAATACACACACTTAAATTTAACTGGTCCCTTTAGCCTCTCTAATAGCATACAAGCTAAGTGTGTATTTGCATTTACAGTTTAACAGGACGACACTACTTCTGTTGACACTAAACATTCAGACAGTAATATTTATTGTTATAATGGATTTTTTTATATATATTTTCATTGTTTCAGACTTACAGAAATGTTGGGGTGTGATTAGTGAACATGCTCAACTCTTGCATTTTGACTGGAATATATCTCCACTGTCTTGTTTAGACCAATTAAAGCATGGTTGTAGTCACTGGCTCAGTGTTGTGTCTGTTGTCGAATTGAGATACTGAGACGTACTGAGAAGTTGACCATTGACCACCTATGACCGTTTGGAAATATGTTTTTCTTGAGCTGTAGCACAGTGGTTCCCAAAGTGTGGGAACCACACTTTGGGAACTAATTCCCGCACTCCCCCTGCCATTGCAGTGGGAGTTCAGGAAGCGGTATGGATGAATTAAAAATAAATTTAAAAAACAGTTACACAAAAGTGTTTCACTGTAAAGATGGTTTGTAGTGTGTCTTGTTGCAACCTGAAGTGTGAAATAAACTTCAGTGAAGTTTGAAAACTTAAAATTGTATAAAAAGTCCTATAGGAAGATATTTGATTATATATTTTTTTCTTTATGCTGGCACCTTAACAGGTTCTTTATCAGCTACAGCAAGCTAAGACTATTAAAAATGTCTTAATTGATTATACAAATAGTATGCATAGTACTTTCAGATAATTGTTTAGCTTTACCCAAGTACTTAAATTTTACTAAATTTTTTATATTCACTTGTTTTGTTTTTGCACAAACTTGTTTTTCTTTCTTACAGAAGCATAAAATGGAGACATCTACATGATACAACTGTACAACAGTGCTGCTTAAGTCAATCATAGTAACACTAAACAGAAATTAATCACAGGAAACACATTGTGCATTTTTTCTGTGTGATTGTGGAAAAGAAAAATACCTTTCAACAATAAAGGCATAATGTGTCACATTTTCCAAAGATTACTGGCATGCACAAAATGTACATTTGTATAGCTTTATAAATTGTTTTTGATAACACCTAAAGCAGAACACAACTTGTTAATTCATAACTAGGATTAAGAAAATACATTTTATCTAAAAGCTGAGCTCTTATCCAGCTTTGTTCTTCAAAGCTATGGGGTCTGAACAGAACAATGTAAGCTTTTAAATGAGGCTTTGCTGTTCAACGTGTTGTTATGGCCATAATGTGAGTAAAAATGTGCATCGAAACACAAGGTCCTCCAACTTATACCACCATATATCATATTAGAGCTGCTGTCAGCTGCTAGCAGTCTGTGCAGAAAAATGACTGATAAACCTTACCCTCTGAATACAGTTCATACTAATTTTTACTCTAACTCTCCCTAAAGATGGGAAACACTTGAATTACAAAACAAATTTATAAAAAAAATCGCCATGAAATGATGAACCATGACTCTTTCTATATGTACCCATCCACAGTAATCTCATCTCATCCCATACTTGTCTTCTGATAGACACAGCTTAAGGAGATGCTGTTAAATCACAACAAAACAGCATGTAATTGTTTTAAGCTGCTTACGCAGTAGGGTTTTTATCTTTTCTAAAGTAATTGAGAACATAATCCAGTATATATAAAAAATACCTCTACATATCCACGGAGATATTTGCTATAATTCCTTTATTATGTACATGCTGTCAATGGACTACTGACAGAGAGAACATGGGGGTGAAACTTGTGAGTGCAGCACTACTGCAAGAACTATGGCATTGATTCAAGGCTACAACTCAGCACAGGTTTCTGCAATATTGGTGACATGGCTGCAAATACATTATGTGACAAAAACTGTCATCCTCAACTGCTGAAGAGGAGAAACAGCACTCAGTGAAGTTACCCAGACAACCCTAACCGATTCCACTGCCAGAAGGAGACAAAGCGGTTCCCTTGGGTACCATATGCAGAAACTGACATAGGCAACTCAGTACTAAACATTCCCTGCTAAAAGTTTCCACAAGATCTGCCATGTACATTGTCACCACCAACTCATGTGATAGCTTTGAAGGTGTTTCCATGTTTACTCACCCAAAGATAGAGGAATGACTGAACTGAGTGAGATTGAGCACTTGCTATTCTTATCTTGGCTACTTTTATTTATTTTTTGTTGGAACAAAATCTTGCTCCATTCTAGACGATTCACAGCTGCTTACTCTCGCCATAGTTGTTCCCCCCCCCCATTTTTATGATTTACCAGATATACTTTCATAAGCAAAATTATTTTTAAACAAAGATTTAAACATATAAAAACAAATAGGAAAACACCTAGAGATTAATAAATTCTCAAAAATAAAAAAAATAGTTTTTCTCTTTGTTGACTCCATTTGTTTCATGGTTCATGTAAGTTTTTTTTTAATAAACATCCCTAATTGACTTTTACTATTACTTTTTAGTGTTGATGTTACAAAAGTGAATGAACTCAAACCTGACCACCCCTAGATGTTTGTTTAATGAAACTACGTCCATTTGGTGTAAAAAACACTTTCTAACTACTGCTATTTAAAGCCCTGTTTATCACAAGCTTACTGACCACTTAGGCTTAGTAAATGTTCATCCTACTTTCACCAAGTCAATAACTGCTGTTCAGTTTGCTTATTTGTGGTTGTGTATAAAAGTACATTTTTCATTGCTGGTGTCTGTGCGTGTGGCCAAGAACAGTCTTCTCCTCTCTATGCCTGTGAAAGTGAAGTGGACAGATGACCTTCCTGTGATATGAGGTACAATATGCTAGACTCCACACTCCATCAATCTGGGTTAGAGCCATGAAAGAGAGGAAGCAAGACAGCAGCGCCACATTTTCTTCTGCTTCCTGCTATGACAATAAAAACAAGAGCTCTTAGCGCTGTTTGGAAGACTTCCCTTTAGTCTCATCTGTGAATATTGTCATTGGAAAATAAAGGCTTTTTGACAGCCCGTATGTTTAAGAGCAGTGAAATTCAGCTCAGAGGGAAAACTTAGAACAAATCCACATAAAGACTTCCCTGCTGAGCCTTACATAATTACACTTATCTGAACTCTACTAACCTACTGCAACAACTTCCAGGAAAACATTTCATTAACTGTTTACAAGAGTATGAACCTGCAGATTAATCTGAACACAGAGAGCTTGACAGAGCTGCTATATACACCATGTTCAAAATTATTATGCAAGCGATATTTTCTCAGATTTTCTTAAATTGTCAATGCAAATGATAGCCAGTATAATTTTCAAGTCATGAACTATTACAGTATAAATCAAATTTTACTGAACAAAGCTCGCCATGAGAACAGGATTTTTTTTTTAAAAAACTCAAAATGCACTGTTCCAAATTATTATGCACAGCAGATTTTCTGAACATTTTATGGATTATGAAGACATTCTTTGAATGTGCAGCATTAAGTGGTCACATGAACTAAAAACATCTTAACAGACCGAGTTACATGTTAACATAGGACACCTTTTTTTGATATCACCTCCACAATTCTTGCATCCATTGGACTTGTGAGTTTGTGAAAAGTTTCTGCTTGAATTTCTTTGCAGGATGTCAGAAAACCTTCCCAGAGCTGCTGTTCTGATATGAACTGCATTCGACCCTCAGATCTTCTGCTTGAGGAAACTCCAAAGGTATGATTGTGAGATCTGGTTAGGGGCCGAATAGTAGGTTCATGCACCGCAAGCCTGTGGAGGATCCTCCACCTTGAGGTTCCAGAGGCACCAGCAGCTTCAAATAACTGTTTGCTGCTTTGTAAGGGCATTTTA